>MNPL01002643.1:6978-46131 GCA_002081605.1 Tropilaelaps mercedesae
TGCGATTAAGTTATGTCCACAAGCGTGACCTATGTCTGGCAGAGCATCGTACTCGCACATCACGCATACTGTTGGACCGCCTGGATCAATGGATTAAACATGTCGTCTATAAAAGTGGCATTGTACACGCAGATATCGGCTGAACTGCAGATCATCTGATTAAGTTAACAATTATGGCCACATGTGGAATCTGTGTGGCACTTAATTGTTAAGAATGGAAAAACGCCGCCGAAATAAATATATAGCGTAGTAGACTAACCGACATATTATTACTACCCACCCGATGCCTTTTCGAACGTCGCCCTGAAAGCAGTTTCGCACTTGAGATATTGTTCTTCTACAGTGAATCCTTCCTTCGCCAGCTTTTCAGCAAGAAAGGCATGGCTCTTGTGTTCCTCAAAAGCCAATTCAGGATTCTCGTGAATGAAATCAGACACGGCTTGAAAGTCGCTTGTCCTTTCGGTGAAGACCTTCTCTATTGAGGCGTAGTCAATGACCATACTGGCACGTCACGTGTTTCACCGTGCGATATCAGTCTAGTAAGTTATACAGTTCCCGAACTTCGCTTGGCTACCGATTGGAAACCTGTGGTAATTACGATAATGGTGCATTCGCTGAAAGTCTTACTTCTTTTGAAAAATTGATGGAGCCTTTTCTGGCATGGAACCATGAAGCCTTTCCTTTCACGGAACCGTTTATAGGCTAGTTATGTTCCCTTAGGCTCTGCAAGCGTCTCACCTCAAAAGCTTTCAGTGATGCTTAAAGGAAAAAACGTGATTCGTACCTAATTAATATTTTTGCACTTCTTATCATCTAGTTGAGAGTTACATTAGGAAATATCATTTGAGAGTGCCGAAACGGGGATTATTATCTCATAAAGGTTAGTCTATCCAGCAAGCTTTCCCGATTCGCATGCGTATAGTTAAAATTGTTGTCCGCACCAGCTCGAATCGAATGCAAAGCCATAAAAAATCATAAATAATAGAATATTTAAGTGAGCTTCCTATCTACTAAAGAAAGGTCACTCACAGCTGTATCATACACGGATTAGCTGATGAAGGGTGTTGCGAGCATTCCAGTGGCAACAAACGCCAAAACGCTACAATTTAACCAATCCATCATCTTTATTAATTTGGGGCACGCAGTACTGGGGAACCACGTTAGACCACTACGACATTATTTTGATGTCATATTTAAATGCTTTAGGCTCCTGGATCGTCTGTCAGAAAATATCAAGCTGAATGTGTACTCGCTAGAGCTATGTGCTTATGACTACTTAAATAGCAGTTACCTGTGCGTGCAATATACACAGGTTGTTACTCTTAACCAGGATAACAAGTATAATTCAAAGGAATCTACCATATATTTAAAGAAGTTACTTTGCCTGGTATATCGAATAATCGGCTTCGTTTTTGGTCGATTTTGGATTCTAACCTCGGTCGCCAACTCAAACGTAAGTTTACTGTAAAATTATGTGTATTACTACATCTATGGCCTAGCTCCGAAAACATGTATTACATCTGAAAACATGCAAGAACGTGCTACAGAGTATATCGTTCATATGCTCATTCTACTCATTACTACTTATTCAACATTCATGTTGATGATCTCGAGTACATACGATATACTTAATTAATTGGGATAATCATATAGATAATTTTTCCAATGGCTTTCTTATGTAACACCATGCAGTGCAATCTTCACCAACGGTAAAGAACGTTAATGTTGTATAACTCGGTCAAACAGTAACTTAGGTTTGCGCGATAAAAACTTGAAAGCACGCAGCAATTCCAGTAAATGACCGATTCAACTGTCGTTACATGCGTGATAACTATTATTTCTATATGGCACATAATGTCGTATGAATCGGCCCACCGTGACGTAATTGATCGCAAAAAAGTCCAGACACTAGAGACTAACAGACGAGTTATAGGGTGCACAAATAAGGTAGCATGGTTGTGAAAGTTTGATCAAATGTGTGGTAGTTGTATGGAGTTGAAAATAGAGCCTTTTTCTCGGCAGGGTCGCTAGGCTAGATTGAGAATTCCGTAGTAACGAATGCTCGCTATGGAAAACATTGTCACTTTCGGTCGCTTTCACATACTTTAGCAGACACGGCTCGATATTTTTTTACATTTCCTTGCCATTTTTACTTCGTTTGACGTATGAGCCAAGTGCTGCTCCTATTTAAAACGGCTCATTTCGTTATAGTAGTCTCAATCGTGGTTTTTTCTTGGTGTTTCTGTGAATCATTGATAATTCGAAGATTCGTGTAATTTGAAAATATTAATCCTTCGTGAAACCATATGAGCGGAAATTACCCATCATGTTTATGTATGCTTGGAACAGGTTCTACCAAAAGAGCCACTACGTTTTAGAATAAGAAGCTCTGCCTCCTATGTATTCTTATTAATCGTGGATAGAAGAATTTAAAAAAAAGCTGAGCCGTCCCAAGGTAATATGTTTGGGGGATCGGGTCCCCAATCTAAAAACAACTGGAGTAAACGATAATCTACCATTTTTCGTTCAATTTAGCGAATCCCTTGTATGGAAAAAAGTACATCTATGCGAAAGAAAACATGTCTTTCATCAGGTAATTGAGTTTTTAAGGGTAAATGAACTGCTATTGAAATGTCAAAAAATGTATTTATAGTATGAGTACAACAAACTTGGAAAGGCTTGCTAAAAATATTAGCCTACTCCAAAAGCCTACCCCTTTCGCGAGCCTAAATTGAAGTGTATTCTCAAAATCATAGTTTCTAGAGTTTGCTATATCTAAATCTAGGATCGTTAAGCGAAGTGCATTTTAAGGCCTGAGGTTACACTTAAGTAGTAATGGATATACATATTATAATTCAGTGTTTGTGCAAGCATAAAATATCCTTTTGCTAAAGTATGTTAGAAAAAAATATGCGACAAACTAATTGTATGCAATATACCTTAATTGTATTTATATTGCTCCTAACATAAAACGTTGACTAGTATATGAAAGGAAACTCACGATAGGCTGCTTAATTCTCAAGGTCACAGTTAAAAGTTTGAACGCCCTTTTTAGTTGCTGGGACGCCAGCTGATTAGCAATGAATATCCATCTAAGAGAGAAAGGGAGATCGACGAGGCCGCCGTGTTACAAATACATTTCTGCCCAAAGTATTTTTCATTAGAGAAAACGGGGCGGCTCGAGACATCTTTCTTCCGGATTATTGTATCACCATTCTCCAACTAATATAATTTTTCAGTTTAATTAAGACTCACTGTTTAATCAATCTAAATAAAGTGCTCCTACTTTTTATATCAAATTAGTACGTATAGGCGCTAGCAAAGACTACCTTCACTTTTGGCCAACTTATTTCTTAACTAGATTCTACAGATGACCGGTTATGTGAATACCGAATAATGATATTTTAGTATAGATGGTGTTCCGATGATGAGCGTTGTATCGGTATTAATTTTTAACGTTAGCAGTTTTCTTTAACACGTACTATGATTTTATTAGATAACGAGGAAATCCTTCAAAAAATTTGTTTTAATTTTTTGTTATATAATCAACAAATTAATAAATATCAATGTAGATTATGAATAATCTACCCTCAGAAAACTTTATGGCAACATTTTTGTGATGTGAAATGATAAACGTGAATGTTACCACCACAACACTTCTTCTTCTAAAAGCTTCTTGAAATGAGGAATGCGCGCATACACAGGTCAGACTGAAACGGAGATTTGTTTTACTGTTTTGACTTCGCTGCGTTAAAAACGTGTTCAGTAATACTGATTGTGATAATTCTAGTGTGCATATTTTAGAACACATTTAATCCCTACGTTTTTTTCTAATATTAACCAAATGACGGTGCAGAAAAGAGTGAATTAAAGGCGGATGTTAGAATTTCAGATGCGCTGTCAAACAACTATACCATCGGTCGCTGAAAACAGTTGTATCCTTTTGGTTACTTTTTCTTACCTACTGCCGATAATATTTGTGTCTGTTGTAAAGGCTTTCTAATGCACAGGTCAAAATGTATCTGAATGGACTGTTTACCTTGCTATAGTTGGAAGTCACACTACCGTAAGAATCTTTTCGTTTTGTTTTGCTAAAGTAGCATCGTAAATATAGCCAACGGCTCTTAGCTCGCTCTACGTATTTAGTAGAGCGAAACTTGCCAGTCGAACGAGAGTAATTCCCGATAAGAGCCATTTGTTTTAGGATCCCTTTTTCAGCTAGGCAGAACAATGACCATAAATATCTTAGTTGACTAAAAACTCCTGTTGAGTTTAACAATATGAGCCTTGGTAACTTACCTACGTTTCGTGGCAACAGAGGTGGCAACGCAACATGGATGGTTCAATATGGGTACTTTCGTTTTAAAATACGGAACGGTAACCTCATTTTAAAACGATTTGTGGCGCAGTTTCGGGATAGGAAGGTTATAGGCCAAGATTACCTGTAAGGATCGCTAATTCCAACGTACAGTAGACACTGTTTCCAAAAATCAACGCGTAGACGGACGCACACCGATGCTAGAACCAAACAAAAATTACAACGACGGGGCGAAGACAAAATGAATTCAATCGAGTCCGTGCGAATGAGCGACGCTTCTTGTGCGACAGATAAACTGAGAAGGACTAGCGCCAACAGCATTAAACGCTAACTCTGCAAGCAAAACTCAACTCACTTTCTCAACCCGCACGCCCTCACCTTGACGTTACGTTATTACTATATGAGACAGATAAGCAAACACAACGTATAGAAACGGATAGATGGGTGTATGGACAGAGCCATCAATAAATGGGTATGAGGAATTCTGTGCGTGGCGATTGCCCCAATTGACGTCTTAAAGGACTCTCTTAGCGGGCAAGCAGTCTACCATCGTCAGCTACGCCCTACAGTTGTCAAGCTACGCGTGTTATAATAAACCTACAGCTAACAGCATTTGTTTTATGTTACATGTTTGGAGATCCTTAATTGAGGCTCTCACATTTGCACGCATTGTTTATTGTATTTCTAGTCATTACTCATGTACGCATTAACGTACAGAATGTATCCAGAGTGTATCCAGCACTTGATACATTTTTCATTATATCGCACCGTTAGCATTATAACGCCTGTCTAATATTGTTTGGCAAATATATTTAAAAACGTAAGCTAAGAATCCAATATGAGACTATAAAAGTAACAAAAAATAAAAAAAAACAAAAAAATATACGCAATGGAAGGCATATAGGTCGCCATTGCATTATATGACGGGTGGTTAATTGGATAAGTAAAAATGTAAGACCTAAAAATAACATACCAACACGACAAGAGCGAAACATCATTTAATATTATACATAAAGAACGCTATTATCCAGAAAAAAGCTAAAGCACTATCATATATTTGAAGTATCTATACATGTCTGACTTCAATTTTCTCGTATAGGGAGCATTTGACATTTATATAGTTTGTTATTTGCCATACACAGGCTCATGGTGCAGCAAGAGAAGAATTCAAGTGCGCACAAAACATCTGTACACCCGATACACACAACACAGGTACTAAAACTTTGAGAACCATATAGCTACACAAGATTGGGATTCGCTTGACACGTTTTGATTTCATATTCACAATTCAATCGCAGTTACGCCTTTACTTATAAGGAAAAACTCATAAAAATGTGCATCTGTGAAATTTTTATTTTTAATTGTCAGCTGGAGTAATGAAATACATAACACTTATTATAACGATAATAGTAATATTGATATTAATAGTAATAGTACCATACAAGGTATCAAGATAGACAGATTTGTTGATGATCAGAATAAACTAAACAGTAGTCGTACTCATAACGGAGAACACAAAACTTAATAAAACATGAAGCTTTCTTATATACACAGCATGTTTAATTTGGTCCTGCCGTTTTTTCTATCCGATGGGACCACCCGAGATTCATTCCCTATGCACAATAAATTTTTCTCCGAGGATAGTGACGAAAATTCGCACACACTCTTCGTAGGGTGACCGTCTAAAACTTTTTAGATATTTGGGACCTATTACTTCAACAATAGTAATAAGGATAACTGTTATCATTACTCATATTATCAAGGAGCAATACGTAGGAAAATTACTCGACGGAGGCGATATCATTAAGACACATCAAGAAATAGTCCAAAACAGATATGAGAAACATGCTACGGTTGTGATATTTCAGCATTGTTCCGCACCCACTTGGTTTTCCTTTCGTGTGCCAGAAATATATAGGAACATGCGACAAGTCCAAGGCGGTGCCAATTCATAGCTAAATACATACGGTGGCCTAGATTACATGCCATAACAGATTACAAACGAATAAGAATCAAATTACAGCATGAAGACAACCACACTTTGGCCTCATCTCCTTTTACAAATATTTTGAGATCAGAAAAAACGACAAATATTACTTTGACCTCACAACCGGCTTCCACATATAGTCGACAGGTAATTCCCGTCTCAATCTAGCGCTGTCTTACTTCTTCTGAGTAATTATGCCTTTTTGGCTATATTTTTACGGTGGTCCTCCACGAGAGAAAGTGCATTCTTTCGATGCGCCTTCTCTAACAATGTGGATAAAAGTGAAGCACCCAAAGCTGGAATGGGCATGCGGTGCAACGTCCGTGTATGTTAATAAGAATACTCTTTCATTTTCTCTCTGGTATTGCAATAAATAGATGACACGAAATATGAAAGCAAGTGATAATGAGAAAAATAGTAATATTTGTTGCGATGAAAACTTGTTACGTGGACAGCTATGTACAAGCAAGAGAACCACGTTTCTGTTTTCAGTCCAGGCAGAGTGAATGGTGCTGTGGTTATTTCACGATCCACGCGATATGGGAGCACGTCGGAGAAAAATAGTGGCAAGAATCGTTAATTTATTGCTGTATACCCTTAATTATATTCCGTGTTCTTTAATACATGAAATATTCCTTACCAATTGAGTGAGAGGGAATGAGAAAAGGTGCTAGACTTTGTTTCACAAATATTCAATAGTGTAGCCTTGCCGGTTCCGTATTTAGTTATAAAGGCCGATTTCTAAATGTACCAAATTAAAGGCTACCCTTATTTTTCTCCGCATCTTGCTCGTTAACACTGCTGAATGCGCTCCGTTCCTCATTTAGAAACATTTTTCAAAGATTTAGCTATCGGCAAAACTTTGTTGTCTGCCCACATTTCTTCAGCTCAACGCGCACACGGTGGTTTTAATCGATGGCCAGTGGATGCGAGTGGGCCCGACACCTGTGGCGAAAAGTTTCTGAGAACTTCCCAAGCTTGTCAGAAGGGTTTTTCAGTCGTGTCACATCGTGTGGTTTGGAGACCGGATCAGTGCTTGACGAAATTGGCTTGTGTTGATTCACACCACTTGCTTTTTTAATGTTGATTATTGGTATCCTGAATTGTTCACGATGCCCTACTGCAGAGCGGCCATCCTTTTGTCATTCTGTCCAAGCCGACAGGCGACAATTGATCCTCAGGCACACTCACAGCGGGTTTTGAGATACTCAAAATTCGGGTTTCTTTCCGGAGAGGTCTTCAATCTCCTGTGAAAGGACAGGATACTCCTGATTTATGTTAAACATTTTATTTATTTTTTGTTTTGTTTAGTTTGTTTTGAGAGCACCAGCGGAGTTGTATGGATGGATTGGACGGGGGAAGTGGAGCAAGAAGTGACGGTACGAGGCGATGAAGTTATTCACATAAACGTCATACAAACAGTGTCGAGTGTCACCACCACAGCGTCCATAAGCAGCGTCCATTCAGAGCACAGAAAATGAGCAAACATAGGAAGTAGTAAAATGTCTGTGTTAATTAGCGTGAGACACAGCAGATATTAATACTATGATTCTATATTATTTATCTCTACAAATGCGCAGGCATACATAGTGTTCACCAATCAGAAAAAAGGCCTTTTCGTAATCACTGGCTTGAAGCGTATGGACGACAATATGACGATTAGTTTGGGACGATTAGTTTCGTCAAGCAAAACTGTAAAAAATATTTATTCGAGGAATTTATGGAAAAGTGATAATAGTCGACTGTGCATTTGATTGTATATACTGACTGAACGACTTGAAAAAAGAAGATTGACGATTCATGCACAAAAAATTACGATATTCTTTTATTTTGCGCAGACTGGATTAAGCGGACGCTATAATGATATAGGAGCATATATAAGTATACGTCACATTGGTTATTGTCCCAGATTACATAGGGAAATTAATACACCAATCCGTTCACTATTTACCTTTATAAGAAAGTTTTCTAATGTCTCGTAGGCGACTTTGAGGTTATCGTTGACGATGACAACATCGAAATTGCCCTCTTGCTCTCCATACTTAAGCTCCTCGACTGCTCGGTTCAGCCGTTTATTCAGAGCTTCTTCTGACTCCGTGCCACGGTACCGCAGGCGCTCCTCGAGAACCTATCAACAACAGTAAATAACAACAGGTCTTCAGCTATAAGCCTGCAACCAATATAGCTATACGTTTAGGTGACATTAATTACTCTCAATTGCAGTAGAGGCGAATTTTCCCGACACAATATGGAGAAGCATGTGGAGAGAACAAGGGAAGGAGGGAGAGTGTACGCAGCAAAAGCGCAATATTTTTATACGGATAACCCGCACCAAAAAGAGAGATTTGTATTCGAGCCTGTACCTGTATGGAGGGTGGCTTGATAAATACGTAACGAGGATTAAGGTCAGTCTTCTTAATGCTTTTAACTCCCTCGATCTCGATGTCGAGGATACAAATGCGTCCCTGGTTAATCACATCTTGCACGGCGCGTTTACTCGTGCCATACATGTTGCCCGAGAACTGAGTGTATTCAATAAACTCGCCCTCGGAAATCGCCTTCTCCATTTCTTCACGACTGACAAAGTGGTAGTCTTTATCATCGACTTCGCCTGGTCGAGGTTTACGTGTCGTATCTGGGTAGAATGAGATCGTGCCGAATTGAAAAATCAAGGTGAGTACTCCGACAGCACCCCGCTTAAGTCAACGATATACCAGATAAGATATAGTGAAAGAATTTAAACGGGATCCACAAACGTAGCGTTGAAGATCGCTTAAAGAATGTTTAATCTATTTTACACTCTACCAATACATACATATTTAGAATTTATACTGCTAAATGAAATCAAAATTAGAAGGTGCTTACGAGAAACGCTTAAGGAGAACCATTTGCCATGTTCGGTTAGTAGACGTTTTAAAATCGTAGATTTCCCGCTACCCGAAGGACCGCATAGTACCAGCGGGCGAAGGGACGACATCTGAACCACCGTGAGATCTCCTGTAATTTTACATGAAAGAAGTGATAATAAGAAAAAATAAGGAAAGACCGAGGCTATGACAGAATTTATGATTGTATGGTTGTATGACTAATCTTTGACGTGAGTTTAAATTCGCGTCTTAGGTGTCTCATGTCATTGGGTTTAGACCATAATTTCTATTTCATAAATGATACTTAAATAGCTTAAATCGAACTTAATCCCCGCGACTTAAATCGGCGTATGGCATAATGGCAGACTCCTTTGCGGAACGACTACACAGGTGTATACACAACAATGTGAGGTATAGCAAAGTGTGTCCTGTTTTTCGTAATAAAAGGAACCTGACCTCTTTTATTGGGGATGTTCACTTTTGACGATGCAGATACATTAGCCCCAAGAAGCGACCAGCATCTTGGAATATTCATACAGGCACGGGAATCAAGTCTGCCGAGATTTCTTCGCAAAGCTCGAATGCCTAAGGCAACAACCATGATTGCATGTGGGTATTGTCTCAGCGCAGTCAAACACGGGTTCGGGATTCACCACAAGGGAACAGTTCAATTCAATTGCGGTTTAACGTATTTCGAAATGTTCGCCGTTTCTGACTGGGTCCGACGTTCGTCGAACGTGTCTCAATATTACATATTTGTTCTTTACCGACAAATTCGTCCATATCAATATATAAAAGTAAAATTGAACTCGAGCTGACGATTTTCACTAGCAGTCATTGGTTTGTTTATTTGCTGATCCCAGACACGGCGGTACGTGGTTCTGTAGCAGGTCCCTAACGCAACGAACGTCAATATCATACACACACACTACTTGTTTAATGATAATATGACCGTTTCGATAGCAAGTTTTGGAAATCTAACTGTTGCCGAACGAACAGCCGCGACGGCTGCGTTTTCACTAGAAACGCAAAAGAAAGTTTCCCTTTCATGAAGTTTGCCCTCCCCCTCTATGCCTACCTTCTTCCATCGTTGACTGAGAGCAGGTCTTTCCTGTGGCAGACTGAACGACAAGGAGAAGAAATCGCTAAACGTTCTACCACACTGACAGCAGAGGGGGATGTGTGACGACATTGTGTCAATACAGCGTCGTGCAAATAAAAACGGAGAACAAACGTTGTCCGCACCATAAATTACGAGGCCATTTGCCTCGCTTGGCTCAACTCGTCTGCTCGACCAGACAAACTCATCTCGTCTCCAGCTTCCGTCTTGCTCTCTCTTAGGACGAGTGTAGCGCAAGTTCAGATTTAGCCAACCGTTCGATACGATGCAGCCAAATGACTCCGTTTGGTGTCTTGTTATATCGACTGAGCCTCAATTGTCGGCAGCTTGATGACAGCTCGGTGATTTGTTCGCTCTGAATATCATCTGAAAGCCGATGACTTAGATCGAGCTGGGTCTTATGGGACACTGGGAGGGACAAGAGAAACCGCAGACTGAAACATTGCTGACAATAACGCGTCCCCTTTTTTGGATGCAAAAAGGATTTGGAATAAAAATGAATTACGCAAACAGCTGATATAAGAAAAGCGGTATTGGTATTTGCGTATTTGTATTTGCGTCTGTTCGTTGTTACTACAGAAAAAGACAAAATAGTAAATATGGTATTGGGTGGCTTCCAAAGTAGTTCCTGCTGCAGAATTCAAGCTCAATTGACACAAATGTTTAATGTCTTCGATCAGGGAAGTCAACCCAGAAAATGGAACTTCCACCGAAAACACACAGACACACATAAGAACACTATATCGGGGCGGAAGTGACGTCACAGTGGAGAACTCCACTCGTTCAAACCATCGTAGTGTCCACTACGGTCCACTACTCGTTCCTTGTACCTGACGGAAGATAGGAGAGTGCGGAACCAATCGGGGCGGTGAACTCGTACGGATGTCTTGCCGATTCTCAAGCAAAACCCTGGAGCACTGCCGCCCGCCCGAGTCAGCTGTTCCAAATGAACTGGCCAGCGAGCAACAGACGCGCGCCGATTTGCCAGAGTCACAGATCGGCGGACCGAATGAAAGCAAGCCTATTGGATGCTTCTGCGTTCGCGTCGGTTTGCTGTGGTTTCACCCGGCAGTGGCTAGGGGGCGCTGCCTACATTAGTTGACGAGTCGCGTGGCGCGAACTCGAGCTCCGACATGAATATACCTACGAACTTATAAATTGAATTCGATTTTATTCGTAGGTACACACAGTTATAGTGTATACCGGTGAAATACGGAAAGCCGTGTAATCACACTTAATGTCTGTGCTCGATGACCGATGAGAACCAAATATTGTTTCAAGCTAACGCCTTTAAAAATTTTTAAGTAGTATCAATAGTCTAAGAAAAAATCGGTTATACTCTAAAAAGACCAACTTAAAAGTTAGAAAAAGCGGCGTATATTTGGATCATAGATGTTTGCATGAGCGTTTCTGAATAGTACTGTTCCGAACTGCAACTTCCAAGTTATTTCGGAAAGCAGTGATATTCATCTGAACGCCTTTCCAGCAACTTTGATCAACGACAAAAACGTTTAAAATTTTCGATTATGTTTATCAGAGAAACGCCATTGATGTTCATACCTGTGCAAGCAGTCAATGCTAAAACGTGTAGCGTAAATAACGCACAGAGAATCTTCACTGTTTTCAGACTGGAGTACGCATATCAACAAGAAAGGAATTTTCCGTTATCGTGGCTGAAGAACCATTGGTTCTATAATTAAACCAGAATAACGACGTGCTTTGTGAGAGTTGTTACAGATGTTAATTAACTCTCTGTTGTTTTTTTTAAGACATGTCGCTTATTTGAATTTTTGTGTAGAAAAATATTTGTAAAACGACGTATTTTTTAGTTTTTTTTTGCACAAATGCTTGATTTTATCCATGTCGTGTAAGAGGCTGGTGCGTAATATTTAACGAAACGTTACTGTTAGTGCGTTTTGTTTGTCGTCTTCCTGCCAATTCTGGACAGCTATATATTTTCCCATATCTGCGCGCAGAAATGCAGACGGTTGCCATTTTTGTCGCTTGTGGAGCTTTCGCCAACAGAGCAGCCGCATGTCAAAGGCAGCCTTGTACGGCAGGACTATTGCCCGAATAGAACGTGGCTGCACACTAGAACTCCTGACGACCTGCAGACCAGATAGTAGACCCTTTTAGCGGACCCAATGGCAACGGTATGACAGAAGTGGCCATGACCGTTGGAATATCTATAATCTGCGCACATTTATAGATTAGTCGATTTGGTAACAGCTGACGGCTCCCTTCTTAATTGATCCGCCTCAGATCAAGTACACATACTTGAAAGGTGGGAACCGTATGAATTCGGAAACGAGTCAATGTACACGTGTACACCTTTACTGTCTTATGACCATCAAAACTCTGCTAAAAAAGGTCAGCACAAATGTTCGAGACAAAAACAATTGATAATTCAAGTTATTCACAGATTTATATTGAACTGACTTCTATATATATCTGGCCGACCTATGTGGGTAAAATAGGAAATAGTCTACGAAATTTGCAAATAATCTTATCCAATTTGACCGAGCGGATGCTGTGAAGCAATTTACATCGGCAAGCGGGTGATGACTGATTTTGCTGGCTTGTTGAAAGAGCTCAAGGTCTACTCACCATCTGTGATCCGCATGGTAAAACGTCTAAGGTAATTCAGCCGCTCTTGGAATCACCGCGACCCGACACTAAACGCCAGCCGATAAACAAGCACAGGACACAGTTAACTTGCGCAAGCCAACAATACTCGGTTGACTTTTTGAGACAATCGAATGCTGTGTGCGGGTTCGATTGATCTAGGACGCTGGCCAGTGATGCGAGGTCTGTTTGTGAGGATGTAGAGGTGCACAGCGAAACCGGATATTTATGCGTGTGTTAATCGGTGCAAATCGCAACTCGACGCTTGCTTCAAGAGGGCGAAGTGAACTGTGATAATCACCAGACAACTCAGTGCCGTTTATAGATGTCCAGACACCACCACCCTCTCTCTACTTCTGCCAGCCTTTCGTCCTCTCTACTACCAGACGGCGACCACGTGGTAAGAAGCGCCACCAGGACAATCGACCACGAGAGTCAGCGCTGCAGACAAAAAAGCACGCAGCGCCAACATGCTGCGTTTAGCTAACCTGCGCGCGTCAAGTGGAAAGCCGGTGTCTGGCGTAAGGCAACAAGTCACATCTATGGTGGCTTCACGAACGAGGGCTAATGACGGCTCTCGAACCAAGAGGCACGGTCAGTGGCGCAGCAAGTACGTTCGTGAGAGATGCAGTAATGGCCAAAGGTGTCGAGTAAGACCAGGGGACCAGTAGACTCTATGATAGCTAATTTTGATTCGTACGGTTAGGAGACGGCGTATAAGCGTTAACCTAACGTTGCCATTTTCAACAGCCTAACGAGTAACGATCTAGTGTAGGATCATATAATAGTCTCATTTAAACGAGAAGGCAAAACGGAAATAACGATACCTGAGTCTAAAAAATTCTTACACGAATTTCTTTTGGTACACTAACTGAATCCTATTTCGTAAATCTAATTTGTTTTATATTCTATGTGTATTGCGGGCACGCAAATTTATAGATTACTTCATTGGTATACAAAAGTAGACGAGGTCGATAATATATATGTTGCAGATTAAGGAAGATTCATTTGACCATTTGGTGATAGATCTATGCTTTGGCAAAACTCCTGGAGATTAAACTTTGTAGCAACACATATGTGCATTTTACCCCTACTTTCTCAAAATATACTCGATACGAAGCAATGAAATGCGATAATAAAAGCTTAACTGTTGAAGATGTCTGCCTTTCTTTTTAAAAATACTAAGAATAGTTCAGTTAGGCTCACGCACTCGTAGATTTCAGCTACTCCCGGAAGGTGCTAATTGCAGCAATTGAGTTAGTCAGAAAATAATTTCTATTAATTCTCTCCCCATCACTTTCTGTTAAAATAACGATTCGACGAAAATAACTGGGGACTGCATGAGCGCGAGTTAGTTTCCAGTGTTAGCGCGACCATCAATAGCCTATTATTAAAATATGAATTTCACAATTATATCTGCCTATCAAAATACGCGGGCAAACCGCTTGATTGAACGAACAGTGAATGTTAAAATTATGTTGTGACTGGTTTGACTGGTTTAGAGTTTCGGAGGGTAAAATATTTTTAACTTACAGGCGTTTAAAGTGGCTATGGGACGTACTGTAGAATCAAGGGCATTTATGAAACGCACTCTATGAAGTTGCTTATTTGATTTCAGGGTATGGTTGTCGACAAATAAATTGCGTTAAATGGTTAAATGGTAAAAAAATCATAAAATGCAAGGTAACGAGAATTATAACTTTTATAACTCAGCAATATACCATGAGGAGTAATGACTAAAAATGGCATACTACAAATTAGCATGGCTGATTTACGCGTGACAAAGTTAAAATGTTACGTAAACGTAAGCCAAATGTCATTAGAATAGTTATCCCGTATCTAACTCATAAACGATCTTAGCCATCCAATTGATCTTATAAAAATCGAAACCATTAAAGATAACATTAGGAGAAACAATTGACACTCAAAGCGACTAAAAATCAATAAGACCTGTGGGCTAATAAAACTACTGGATATGTATATATATACTTAGTGTATAACGTGCATCAAACCTTTAGTAGTCGCATGCGAGATCCCTAAATCTGGTTTATTATAAAAATGTGCGATATGATCTGACATACAAAGTTATCAAACTTATTCTCGATGCCTATAAAGGACACTTTATTCGCGGTTTCCTACATTTATAAGTTATTGGTGTGACATTGAAATATCACTGCAAACAACTATTGGCTTGGGTGAAAATAATTGTTCAGCGGCAAATTTTCTTTAGTCAGTCAAACAATCAACATCTCTGTTACCATGTGGATTATTGGCCATAAATACTTCCCAATCTGGTGTTAAAACGAATGTTCCTAACAAAAAGTTCAAAGTCAAATTACTGGGTTTTATTTAATTGCCTTTTACAAAAAAAATGTTATTACGTTAAGAGAAAAACTAGCAAATGGCCTGCTGTGTTTTAAAAATGTAGACGCATATCAGTCTTCTTTTCATTCAACTGAGCATGCTCAAAACTAAATTTTGAATCAATACCCAGACACACACACACACTAAATTATGAAGGTCTTTAGATGAACTTTGTATCCTGGAACATTCGTACACTATTGCATTTATGAGTGACACTTCTACAAGCGATCGTTTTTACAGTTTTAGGTGGCCGAATATACTCAAGAATAGAACGAAGATATCATGGGCAAAATAATGTTGACTTAGCATTTCATCTTTAATTCGCTTAACGAGCACGTGATACGGCCATTCTCTTAGGAGCTGAAGGACTCTGTCAATAGGAGCAGAGAAATGCTGTTCGTGTTGCTTCCGTTACGTTTATACTCATCAGTAGGTTCTCCTAGCAGACTAGTGGTTGCGTGGATCTAGATATCGATGGCGTAGACCTTAGCTTCATTCAACTGCGCCATGTTCCATAATTAGGATTAATCACGCTAATGTATAGCGTGGTGGTGCTGCTAGAACGGCCAAAGGCAATTATCAACAGGACGCCGATGATGATCTCACTCAGTGGAATCCCTATCGAACAAGCGACTCGGGTCATCGGTGTTAGACGTTTCAAACGGTGTGTGAAGTTTCGAATGACTTGCGACCAGCAATTTCGTGACTGTTCTTTATATTCTGCAAGATCATTTTCGTCTAGCAGACGAAACCCAGAGCCTATTTTGACCCATTGTTACAACAGACAACAGTATTTTTCAGATCAATCGATACAGTTTGTTTGTTGCCTATTAAAATAAAAAGAAAATGTTTCATAAGATTACTATTAGCTATGCGTATAAGCCCCAAAAACACCCACTCGGGCTTTTAAGCACATTCCGTGTATGTATCGTACTCCAAGTTGATTACACTTTCAGAAATGTTACCCCCATTTAATACAAGTAGGTCAAATTTCCATGCTAATAATAGTAGGCAAATTGATATGATACTATTAGAACTGTGACGCAACTCGGCGTAGCAACTCTATGCGTTTTAGTCCATCTTGACCTCTGTAGTGGGTTTCTTAGCTAATGTCCATTACGGGTGGCCTTTTTTGCGCATTTATGGCATAACACCGCGGAGTGGTAAAAGAAACACTTGTGTTTAGCGCCAAGATTTTACGGGATACGGGCTTTGCTTAAGGAAGAGCAGCTTGTTACAGCCTTTTGAAAACACTAGTGAATGTTAGCCGAATGGCTCGATCGAAGCACCAGATTATTAAAGTATTTTTTTCGAGAACGGGATTATTCAGCAATCCAGCAGAATCGTGGCCCACTTAAAAAAATATGTTGGTAGAAGAAAGGTAACAACTGAAGTGAGTGAACAGACCATGTGTACATTCTATTCGTAAAAAATATTCACGGTGACATGCAAACATTTAAGCTAGTTTTGTGGGTTATTCCATTAGAGTAAAGGTCTATGATCTTATTATCATTTATGTAGAAAATAAAAAAAACATAATCTTAGCGAATCGCCTTGCTGTACCCCACCGTCCAAGCAAAATGGTCTCTCCATTTTGCTGAGCAAAGCTTCCGATAGCTCTGCAATACGATAAGTAAAGAATTCTAGGTTCGCAGGTCATTTTGTGTAGTATCAGGGCTCACAGAATATATAGATGAAAAGAAGCAGTTTTATACTCTGTACATGGGCATTGTTATGCAATTGCCCAATACTGTCACTCAATTACGCAAACTAAATAATTTGGTTATTATGAAGCCCCTTGCAGTATGTGCATTTTGCCTTTCACTAATGTTATTGACAAGCGCATACAAATTTTAGCTACTATGCTGTAATTCTCTCCATTTTCCATTCTTTAGGATCGTACCAACCGAGCTTCTTTCGCGGAGCTACGATAATACATATCAACACGCTACTTTATAACCAAAGAGGTAGCACTTGCATGTTAGCAGTGAGCCACGCTGCCTGATTCGATGCTCGACGCAGCCGTCGATTCACTTTTGAATGAAATCTGATGCTTTAAAATGATTGTTTTAAAACAGACGAGCAAAACGGGGAAGCCACGGCAACCGCACCCATGGTTTCGTCGTCCATTTAATGAGCTCCCCTTCTCTATCTCCTTCACTCTGTTTTTTCGTGCAATGTCTTTTTTTAAATTTGTAGCACCGCCTCACAGCCTGCTGGACGAAAAAAAGGCTTGATGACAAAGTTCGATAATAACAGGTAGGCCGGATCGTCAATTTTTCTCAGTGCGGATGTGTTTTGGTGCATGGTTATCGCTCACAGGGGATGGGAGCTCTAGATAACCGCTGCCTAAGGTAACGTGCGGCCTAGCAAGATAAGTGTAAGTGCGAAATGTGGCAAAAAGAAAAACGAAATTTTTTGGTACAAAATTCATTCGGAAGCATTTGTAGGCAGTAAAACGATACCCTTACAAAGTACACCTCCTAAAAGCTATATTTTCATCGCCCGGCTGTTAAAAATAAATTTGTGCTGGAAGTCTGACGAATCTCCCATGAGGACGCAAAGCGACCTAATGCCAGCTCACGTTGCGACCCTAGCGTTTTTCTTTTAATGTCTTATGGCTTCCAATTTAAGGGAAAGCATTTTGTGTGGTACGTTTGAATTAAATAACAAATACGTCCATAAGGTATTGAATCATAAATAGTGCTTTCTTGTTTGCTTGTGTTCTGAATTGCTGAGTAGAGGAAGCTATAAAATATACAAGTGATTGTGTAATACATGCTCGAGACATCATTTGGCTCAAACGGCTTTTTCGCCGTAATTCATGACACTATGAACAGCTCTTCTAATATTCTACTGCAATTGTTACCGTGATATATATTACTTCCATCATGAAGCAAACTTTTACATCTGTTTTGATAAACACCGAGAAACGATCAAGGCGCTCATTATTGGTTATATTAGGGTCGTATTTATCGTGTTGCACGAGCCTCATTTGCTTTAATACTGGAAGGTATTAGGCCATGGGCACACATCGGTGGCCTATCTATACATAGAAAGATAGTGATGCCTCATCCACACTGATATATAGTTTTTAACCTGGTCACGTGTGCATATAGCTTTCAGTGTGGCCAGTAAAAGTTTTATATTTTGTGAAGCCAAGACACAGATGCGGCTGCCAAATAGAAGCCTCACTTTCAACTATTTTTTATTCTTTTCTGTAAATGTTTACCATTTAAACTATACAGAATTCTGTGCGGTTTTCCACATTTATTTTTTGTGCCACCGGTTTAGTATGCCATAAGCAGTTCTTGGTATTGCCCATAAACCTTAAATAAATTTAATTTCGGAGGCGGTCGGCAAAACAGCGGTAGCCGTTTTGTCAATTCACTGGTTTCGCTGTTAAAGCACCGCTGTGTCACAAATTGGAACATTTCAGGGCGAACCGAACCCTAACATCAGAACGCGAGGTATGAACGTGTGGTTTCGAAATGAGGTCATGAGTCGAAAGTAACCAAAAAAGACAAAGAAACTCGTTTATTAACTTGTTTTTGTCAGGTCTATGTTGAATGTTTGGAGTAGGAGTCCAGATTGACCAACGGATTTGTACACTGCTTGCGACAGCTCTCGTTGCAGATTTCAGGTAGACGTATGGTGTTTTGAAAGCAAATCTACCGAGTAGTTTGTGAGCTCTATGTTTTCAGACACTTGCTACTTTTATGGTGCCGCTGTTTCTTTTGGGTGTTTGCGTTTACAATTCTGCAACTACGCACAAGGGATATCAGTTTCCACTGCACTTCCTCTTTGTCGAAGGAGCGCCTTCGCCGTCCAGTTCCTGCAGCTCGTCGTAGTTATTGCGCCATAAGAACCTAATCGCTTGGAGACTATACTAACCAAGTACCGTTAGGCATTTCTGTGTTTCGGTGTAAGATAGACGAAACTATGAGAGTTGTGAGATGCATTTGTGAAACAGTGTCGTGAAAGTTCATTACAATAAATCCTGCAGGTAGAAGAGGGTTTGAACAATGACTGATAATTGACACATCCTTTCGTAGCTTTATATAAGTGGTATTGACCTGTTGGACAAAACTAACACTTGCCCACCTTTTCCTGGGAGCGAAGGTGACTAGGTATGGCAGTAAAAAAAGGGCTCAATTAGACTCAATCATTTTGATATGGGCATTACTTGCGCTTAGCATTCCTATCAGCTGGCAACTATGCACAAACGAATTTTTAAAGGTGGTACAGTCTGGGCACTTTTCATCGCGTTGTGTTACCTTAGAATGAGATGTACTGCATTATATTTCGCTTGTCTGCTTTTAGGTCTGGCCAGTCGCGCTCGACCAACTCCACGGCTGTTATGAACTCACCAGTAATGATAATCATAATAAGATCCACTAAACAGCCAGCTTCTAATACAGTGCCTGAAAGAACATTATAGCCTTTAACCTTTTTTGGGCTAATTTGCAGCCAGCGTTTAACGTCTACAGCGCCACTAGCTCATTGCTTCCTAAGGCGGGTCACTTAAACATGCGACGCTTAAACATCGCTTAAATGTGCGAGGACGAGGATAGAACCTGTGCACCTTCGAACATATCCCCTTCGGTCGCAAAATGTTCGCGAACATACCAGGCCACCGGGCTCGACAGCATCTCAGCCCCAGGAACTAAAATTGTACTCTGTGGCAGCCTGTTTTTGTTATAGCTCTTAACATGATATTACTCTGGTCAGCATCGTATTGTCAGGGCTTGCCATGGCTAATTCATAACCCAAAGCTTTGCTTTTAACATAAACAAATGAAAATACTGCACATCAGATTAAATGTCCCGCTTTTATTATTCAAGCTTGGATTTCTGCTTCTCCAGTGATATTCTGCCGCGGTTAAAAATAGCTACGTAAATGGTTGCCTGTCGATTTCGTTAACAAATCTTTAGTTTCTTTCGTTGAACAAATAAATATTTACTTGTGCATGTTTCTGTATAAAGTGGTAATACCTTTATTGCAGAATCAGTCAAAATGATATCCGTTAATTTTCCGACGAAGCCGGCAAACATTTTATTACCGCGTAGGCCCCGGAACGGCTGAAGTTCGGCTTGCAATAGGCCTGCAGTAACATCCACTCAAACCAATACATGTTTACAAATAACTAAGTCAAGGCGAACTAGCTTACAATCTAAATATTTTTTAGGACTGACTGTGAACCAACATTTAGCGTCCACGGTACCGCTCATTGCATTACTTCGTAAGACGGACCCTATATAAATGTAAATGTGCAACGGAGGGGATCGAACCCGTGCACCAACGTATCTCCTCCGGTCGCAAGGTACACTCGAATGCATCAAGCCACTGAATTTGACTAACTTACAATCTACTTTTGGGAAATCTATTGGACCTAATTATAAATCTACGGCTTACTGTTAGCGCTTTTCAAAATAAAGTACGTTTTGTTAACATTTCGGATTGACAAGCAGGTTACCTCTGTCGGTGCAAAGATAGCAAATGTAAGATATGCACAACAGGTCATCTGCCCCTCTTGACCTACTGCGCTAAACGATTTAGAACAACAGGTTTATCTTGAGTTAGACTTCGTGTCTAATGGTTACTGGTGTTCTTCCATCGGCTTTACCTACTTGCGTATGCTTAACGTTACTATCGACGTAGCAACATAGTTTTGCAGCATCACTAAAGATATGCTTCTTTACTAGAGATCACATAGGCCGTTCAAAGCTAGATTCTTAAAGCATCTCAGTCCTACGGCACAACTGTTCCATAGCCAAATTTCTGCGAGGGCTTACCAAGCATACTTGATCACTAGCTAGTGACCTAGTGATACAGAGTCATTAGTCTCTCTAAATGACCTAATTGGAACGTAGGTACCGATAATACTCAATCATCCGGGAGCAGCATATTGAGATCTCTTTTCTACTAGACGAAAGAATGGCATGTCGTGAAAACGGATTTTGTCTGGACTTCTGTCGAGCTGATGGAAATTTCCTAAATATTGCTTAGCTTGATATATGCCTGTTCTATACGGTTTAAAGTGACACATGTAGAGTATAACACGTTATTAAGTAAAAAACGAAGAAATAATGTGATGGTCGCAAACCAACAACAGCATCTTCCTTTGCTAATGATACACCTGTTCTGTTGCGGCCCATCTCTGCGGTCCTTTATAATGAAAGACAACGTATTTTATAGCGGAGAATTTATTCTCTTTAAAGTTGGGTCAGTACCAACCACAAGCGGTTTACCTTATTATAAATTTGTTTTATTTAGTAAAGGTGGCTGCCAATATAGCAGCATGGCGCAGAAATTAGTTTTTCTAGACGAATGTTACTTTTATCTACCTTTTTCTTTCAAAAGAACATTTTATTCAGAATAATCTGTGGTCAATTTCCAACCGTCAGTGTTTGTTCACACTAAGGTTGTATCGTTTTTAGAGTCAAACTGGCTTTGGTTTGACTTGGCTTGAATAAATTAGCTAAAGGTTTTCCAACGTTATTTGTAGCGACCCTGTCTACGGGCGGTCGATACCGTTTCTTGTAACACGTTCAAGTAAAGATATATGCGTTACAGAGGTACTCAAAGGGGTCCATTTTGGTCATCCGATACGATGTATTCTTGACACAAAGTACCCAATAACATTTTCCTTACATATCGAGAGAGGCCGTTCAAACACAAAAATACCTATTTTAGGTTTCCTGAAATAACAAATGACAGTTTAAGCTCGGATTTTTAAGCAAAAAATGATGGCTTGAGCGTTTGAAGGTGGTTATCATAAATCCTTACATCGTATGCTAACACAGACTGAATATAGGCAATTACCAAAACTGTCATGATGACATGATCTGGCGTAGTTGTCATTCTCATCATTCGGCCAGTGATATTCAAAGGGAAACTTGGATAGTTCAAGGTTATACTGGTCGCTCGACTTAGTTATCTGATTTTTCCATGCTCCGTTGTTTTAAGAGCCTTCATTGAATTACTTTGATTCAATGCATACCCATGATTCGATGCAAATCATTCTTACAAGGTTTGCTATTAGCTGTAGGTATTTTGCCTTGAATCTATTAGTTTCTACATTGTCATAAATTTCAATTAATTTTTTAGTTTGCTCATCGATTGAGCTACACCGCGTTTCTGCACTGTTTCTAAAGTCACTATACTATTCGGGCGAACATATGTATGTGCCTTTGCGAATCGCTCAAAGCATATCAGCTCTGTTCTATCAAGTGGAAACGTTTTAGTCGACGGTGTATGCTATTCTTAGACATCGTGAGACTATGCGTTCTTGGCTAGCCTATATGCCCGTTTCGATCTTAGTGGTCTGAACAGCACCAACTGACCTCGACTTACTCCGAGTCATTTGTTGGTATTAGTGACGCTAGCACTTCATTGACTGGAAATCTATTCGCTTTTTGGCTACAATCGTAGAAAATTCTATGATACGTAAGCAGTCTTTTAGGATATTAGACCTCCTTTTACGCAAAGATTAAGCATTAAGACTATCTTTTTCACTATATTGTTGATCTTTCGCTCGTGAGAATTAACATTTCACTGCACGCCGTCAACTGCACTTTACTTTGACATTGAATAGTTGATGAGTCCGCCGATTGAATATTGTTTAGGCAGAACGAGCCCTGACTGGCTATGCTGGTTAAGAGGCACGCATGCGTAGTCACGAGCCAGGCCACTGAGCGGTGAATAAGTGAGCACCAACTCGCTGGCCCCCTCGCCTCGGGGTGTTCAGGCAAGCAAGCCACCTTGGCGCGAATTTTCAATTGGCTTAGTAGTGCTATGGGAGAGAAGGAGCACCCCAAGTTGTATAAAAGAGATCGCCTCACGGTGGCTCCTGGTTTGGCGGTCCTTTTATCGGTTGTCTGTGGTCACGGTGCAAAACGATTTTCGCCGTTTTTTCTTAAGTGATGTGAAATTTGTGCTTTTGAAACCTTGTAAGCGAGAATTCACGACTTGAGCTGTGGTTCGGTGTGTTGTGTATTGCAATTGGATATTATTTCAATGAGTTAAAGAACAATTTTCTCACTGACCTCTATCTGACCTCCGTAATGTAGCGAGCATGACCAGCTTCAGACGGATAGATTTTTCTTTCTGTGTTTTGTAAACAGTTGGTTATATAAATGATGAATTCGGTTTTCCTGGAACAAGGATCGATTTTACTTTATATTTGCTACTACTATGGTTTTTTTGCGTTCTCCTTCTGCTTTGCGTCTATCGAAATCTGAGTAGTGGATATCGTATTGCTAAGAGTCTGGGTAGCTCAGCGGTAGAGCGTCCCCTAGGGGAAGGTCGTGGGTTCGAATCCCATTCCATACCACAACGTGCGTATCCTCGAGTTCTCAGGTTTCGCATGATTCACGCATTATCATTTTCCGTTCTTCCCAATCAATCCGAGTTCCTACAACCTCGCTTCGCTTTCTTTCTCTTCTCCTAGAATTATAAATGACTGCATTGCTTTAGAGATCTTTCAGTGTCATGTAAAGGTAGTACTGGCTAGTTCTTAGGTTCTTGGGACGTATTGTAGGGATTGAGCAGGGATATGCCCGATCCTGTACGGCTAATACCAGTTAAGCCAATTTTCACATCATTACGATTATAGCTTGTGTTGCATATTGCCTAACAATATAGGTATAGGACTCCTTTTTTAATTCTCAAAAAGCTGTTACGATGAGTCTTAATGTGTTCAGAGCCCCATTGCAAAAAGATATAAATAAGCACTAATCTTTCCCCGTGTACGATTTGTATTCGTGTCGTTACATATTATTGTGTTTTAATAAATCGTAATATTAGGCAACTACATTATTTGTATGCACCAGCGCATTGTCAGCTTACTTGATAGTCTCTTCATTATCTCATTGTGTCTGGAGACAATGGTAATTCTAATGAATCACAATTGTCTCCTGGACGCAGGTGTGTCCATAAACCCACAGGAACTGCAGTTTTTACTCATAAGCAGGTTTTTTAACAACTCAAAAGCCTTGTACGTGATATTTTATTGAGATTATTTCAGTTGAATTCCGGTTTTAGTCACGTCTCGTTTTGCTGAGTCATCGTCGTTCGAATGTGAAAAATTTTCAATCGATAATAAAGGTGCGTCCATCTTGAATGACCTGCTAGTAGATGCGTATACTGGATTATACGCTTCATATGTATTAGTTGCTAAAGTACTCTTACATTTGCATAACAATGCTCCAGGTTGCATGATGTACTGTATACACAACCTTGTTTATTAATAGTTTGCTGTAAGACAATGTGTGACTCGTTGACCCTAGTGCCATTACCTTATCGTTGTATCACTATATAAGGGGGATGTCCCTTGCTTGGAAATATCATCGCTTATGTGCAATAATAATCTTGCCTGACGTGTAGCGGAGCGTCAGGCTTTAGGGTCACTCTTGATATATGAACATGTATTCTATAATTTAGCAACAAGGCAACGATGAATAAATTAACAAATAAAATGTTGTTTTGTCAAGCCGCCCAAGAAGCTTTCTCACCCAGATATGTTACAGTTGCAGCTATTGAGCTCAAGACGCAGATGTCCGAGTGGAGCCGCTCTGTAAATGACGACTCTGGACACTCAGGATCTAGTTTAAGGTCTGTCATGTCGCTAACACACTGTAGGGACGCAACTGCGCATGACTGCGACACCGCCTGGGATTTTACATATCTTCGCTGCAGTGAAAACACTATTAGATGGCTGCATCATAAGCAGTGACAACGAAGGTGGGATAAACCCGTCCTGACGCGAGCTCGTTATTCTGCTCTCTAGCTCATGCGGTCGGCAGTGACGACTATAACTAATATGAGAAAAATCTCGGTATAGAGTAATAACTGCGTCCTTACTTTGGAAAACAGGCAAAAGGAAGTAAACATACACATACTGCATACAACTCTAACAAATGAGTATGACGAAGAGTTCACAAAAGAAGAACAATTCACTGAAACCATGGTATATAGAAGACAATTTGGTCGCTGTTGATGTTATTGGGTAGTTTTAGTTGGTTGCGTCAACTTGAAATAACACATTTACTTCCTCTACGCGTATTCCATGTGGAATTTATTCATAAAATATTTTATTTATCTGAAGTTGTTTTTATCGGTATTTATCGCTGGACCAGATGGCATGCGGTACAAAAAGGTGGTTTCACAAATAGATAACTATTTTATTATTTTATCTTATTGGTGCGACGAGATTTTCCGTGTAGCAAACGTACTGAAGCAAGTACAGTAAGAATTTGATAAATTACCAGGAAAATCGCGACCTTCAAAGGATTCAAGGGCTCGCCTGCTAGATTTTAACACCTAGGCTGTCATACAAGCTGCTAGCTCTGCACTGGCTGATAGGAACGGCTCATTCCAGAACGGTGTGGCACAAGAATCGTCCTTCACAAACGCAGAAGCTGCTTTGCAAATGTGATATGATGCTATGTAGTTGCGAAACCGCAACCTTGTCGAAAAATGTCATCGATATTTTTCATTTGCCTAAAATTGGTATTCCACGCCTTATTTTTTGGCATCTATTAACCCCCTTATTTCAGTTTTCTAGGCTTTTAATTTTTCAAATCTTTCAGATTTTGTTAAAAACATGCAGTGCCGGGCCTATCTTGATAGATTTGGCATATCTTATCTAGATCCTATCGCACAAAAACAAAAATCACTTATTAAAGATTATAGTTGATGCCACAGTTTAGGTACCAAAATGTTCGTTAAAAGACATTTACCTCTTTCATTCTTCTCCAAACCGCTGTTATCCGACCGTCTTTCAGAGCTGAGTATCAGCCAACACTTAATATATAAATCAATGTCTTTGCGTTACAGAGCCATTACACCCGTCATAGGCTTATTACTTGTTGCTCGTTTGGCTTATCAGTTGTATTCTAGGAGTACATATGTACGGCCGGAATATCTGTTCATTTTAATAATTCCTACGTCATAAAAGCAAATATTGATTATTTTTTGATAAGCCAGTAAAACAGCCAGTTTTAAGATTATCAACTCCCCACAGCCCACATAATGATGTGCCGGTCGATTTTAGGTTATCTGCTCACTTTGTGCATCGGTACGACGAGTTCAAAAGAAACAAATTCTCTCAAGCTTAGCAAGTCAGCGCTTCCGAAACGGGTCTTGGAGTAGCCAACCTTCACTAAGTGCTGTCTTGCATTTCGGCCATGAAGCTTTACTCCTCGAGGCTCGCTGAGGGCTGCTTTGTGTACCAAGCTTCCGACTGTTAGATGAGCGTTTCTGTAAATCTTCAGCTGGCATAACGAAGATACTGCCATAAGCGCCCGGAATAATTAAGCCTAGGTGTATGCATCTAGGAGTCTAGGACTGTATTAAAGCCTTCTACTATATAAAGATATGTCGTATATTAACTAGAGCAACTAATGAGGATCTAACTTCATTGTCAGATGCCCCGAAACATTTTATAAATATTATCTATGCATCTAGTTTAATTCTAACTAGCGATTTTTTGAGTACCATGCACAGTCGTATATTCATTTAAACTGCTTCTATATTCGGACCGTAAGCGCTATTGCCGTCGGGTTAGTCAGCGACATTGAAACGAGCGATTAAAAGACTTTCAGAAAAGCTCATACTTTATGCATTCTATTTTAAAAAGTTGAAACAGCACAGATGAAACTCTACCATGGTATTGTAAGATGAATGTAGAAACGTAAATCGCCGGAAGGTTTCTTTGCAGTCTGGTGTTAAAAATCCGCTGACTCGTTTCGTTCCATCGGCGTTTAAATATTTATAACAGCCTAAGCGAAAATTTGTTATTAAATTATACCATTGATAGCGTTTTGCGGAGAGTATTTGGATAAAATTTAGAGACTGTGAAATATTTCAGACGTAGGTAAGGGATATGCACTTTTAAGCCAGCCTTCTTAAGCACTCTGTCGTTCCCGGACTTAATGCATTTCAAACAAACTTAAAGCATTTTGAAATACAAAAACGTAGAGACGTAGAGATGGTGGAACAGGTTATCCTCCTTACATAATCATCGTGTGCATTGCATTAGTCGTCCATAGATAGGATAATTGATGACGTTAGCGTGGCCCAAATTAGTCTTTCACATAGCCATAGTAGCTACTCTAAATAAGATATATACATATTGAAAACAAATCAACTACAACCGGACTTTAATTCAAGACCGTAAAAGCGTTTTAAAACAGGAAAACACCAAAATACGCGCATTTGGCTTTTCTCCTTTCCGGCGTGCAGATTTTGCGGTGCCACATTAAGTGAACTGAAATATCGGGAGACCTAGAGTAATCAAGCTCAACCCAGTTTAGCGAGTCGACGCGACGTTTAGCAAAAGCCTAACTGGACGGCATGCATTTAATTTGGGCGCATATATTTTTAGATCAGCAGCAAGCGCAGTGCCTCATTTACCCGATCTCCTCTTCGGGCTTTCAGAAAAAGGAGCTTTTGGTGTGGCTCAAGAGACCTTGCGAGGTAGCCACTTAAGATCTGCTACTTAACACTTACTACATACGACCTTGTGTGGTCAAGATTGCGCTGGCGTCGTTATGGTCAACATTTGAATGCTTATTTAATTAAAATTTAGTTATGAAGTTGTGAATGAGCAAGGTCCGAAGCCACGCATAAATGGGAGTCCACATTTGAATATTAGCCGTACTAATTCCTTGTATGTTATTTAATCCTATTCTAGCAACGGATTGCACATGGTATTAGGAGGTTTAGAAAAATTCGTTGCCTTACTAAAGCAGCTGAGGCTATTTTTGAGCACTAATAATGGATGACTTTTTAAAATGTCTACTCTACTGTTAATAGTACATTATAATATGTGCGATATAGACCAGAAGGACACATAAAATGTTTAGTAGTGTTTTCTGTAAGGTTTCAAACTAACGGGTAAAACTGATTTTATGAAGAGTTAGGTTATATTTGCGTACCATTTTACCTCGTTATTTATAGAGAGGCTTTAATGAAGAAACTTCTGAGATCTTTCTAGAGTCGATTTTTCCTATTTCCGAAAACATTGGCCAGCCACAAGTCCGAGTTCATTTAGGATGATATTCCCTAGCCGTTTTCGGTTAGCATAGGCAGCTGGGTTGGCGTAACCTATTTGGTGAATCGTCGAACGATTAGTTGCCCATGTAGATAATGAATGGGTATTTAGCCTGAAGCACAACATCATAAAATTACTATATATAGCTGACTTGGGTTGTATGCCACTTTTGTGACAGACCCTTGCTATCAGCTACCGGGTCGTCGAACGTCAGGTTCTGTAGCTTTCCCACAGTCACTACCACTACTTGGAATATTCTAGCGGCAGTCAGTCGAACAACAAGCGCGTCAGTGCCAGAATATTTCAATGACACGAACAGCCGAATGCTCGACAGAACATACTCATACATGCAACACAAGGCGCGAATAGGAAACATCTTTTTATTAACTGATCGGAGGGGACCTCATTAAATTTTTTCAACGTCTAGTTCTCAACGGTCATCAGCATTCGTTCAGAATCTACGCTACACACATAGCCGTAACTTCGTCCATAACTTTGGCCTGTATGTCGTCACTAATTCGACATCGTAGCGGTAGCATCCATTTGGATTTTAAATTTTTTTAAAAGGAATGGCATAAGTTGGGTGTAACATTTTGATATAAATCCGCTTTCAATATGTATTTTCCTTTAAACTTTCTAATAAATCTGTTTTTCTACGGAAGTTTTTCGGCATAATTAATATTTATTGTTTATTCCGTTTATAAGAGGAAGGATCTACGGCAACTATAATATATAGAGTTAGCGTTTGTATCAGCGGGTCATTTTAAAATCGTTGCTTTTGTTTAGGTTCGACGACAGTGTAGATCTAATGAGAATTTGCTGCAATTTTCAGTGCACTGGAACAATCTGGTTGTGAAGTATCACTGTATATAAATACATGTCTATAGGGAGTAATGTTAAATACGCAAATAAATGCATATGCACCAAATGCGTATCCCATCTGTATAAACATGTGTTATACCAACGGCTGAGCACGTTCCGCACAAAAATCAGAAATCGAGTTTGTCGATTTTCTACAATTTTGCTTTGGTAAGGTCTCGAATAAAATTTAACCCCAAACATCACGCGGATTTGACATCAGGGGGGAATAGGGGAATAGTAACACCTTTCACTAAATTTAATGACCTTACAGACACTAATATGAAGTGGAAACCCTTCTCCATAAAGCTATTTAAGTATTACTACTGGATGCTATCACCAATTGTTATTTCGTTATAGCAAGGGTTTTCCAGGCACAGTATGTCGAAAGGCTTTACGCCACGTAGTATATAAGTTGCTATTTGAAAGCAACACCACAGCTGACTAGATTGAACTAGATCGGACTAGACTGAAAATAAAATTTTTTGTAATAGCTTATTTTTCTACGATGAATGTGCATTGACAAACCATAATTACCGATTCATTGCCTCACCAGATCCTCCAATAGTGTCACAATGGATGGTAGTTACTGCTGAATTCCTCTCAAGTGCTACACATGAAAAGAACGTAGTGTGCTAATGGACTGGACCAAATGCTTCGTTTAAGCGTTTGCAAATTTCCGAAAAGATAACTGATTGAGCACTTGATTGTTAATACTTTCCGCACGGTGGTTAATTGGCAACGCTGTCACTTATAGACGCAACGTCAGTGGTGAGAACGACGAGGACCTTCAACACTTTCCGTTCTCTTAAAATGGATGTATTGGGCTACGAGGTTGCTTTGAGTGGAGTAGCCAATCGTTATGGCTGATGGTGCCCGCCGACGTTTCTAGGCTGGCTTCCACTTGTAACATGCACATATACGCACACATTTGTCAATACATGGAGTCGTTCCTAACAAAATGATGTTCGATATCACAATTGGCATCTCGGTAGTCCTTATTGTGGATCGGTGTTGAAGAACTTAGCCATAAGCACCCGGCAAGCTTAGAGCAAAAAAGCCTAGGCATAGAGCTGTACAGGAGGAAAATATATTCCTCAAAGATCGTTTGATTCTTGGATAGGGCTTGCAACCATGCTTAGCCGTGGAGGCCAACAAAGAATATTTGTCTGTGCGTTCCAGCCCGGATGATGCTATTCACCATGACCACCAATGAATGTCTTAAGCAAACTTTATGCTTTTTTAATATTGCAGGAGTATGGTACATTTTCGGCAAAATGCCTTGAAATAGTGATCATGTGAAATATGATGCTGTTGATAGCCGATAACTTGGGGTGGAAGATGATAACATAAAATCTCAGTGCTTTGACGGGCCTTTTCTCTGTAACTATGCTTTTTGGCGGCACCGCTTCATTCAAAGGGCGTGTATACGAGTATAGCGATTTCTGTTAAGAGTATCGGGTGTATAGAGCGTTTTGTAGAAAGGGCGATGAGGTTTGGCGCCTAACTGCATCAGATATTTAACCAATACAACCCATCTTCCGCTTTACCATCGGCCTACCCAAAGAATTTACGTTTGTGACCTAGAACACACTTTAGGGTAATTTTTTTGTCCTAGCAACCATAGTCCAAAATAGTAGCGCATCAGTGACACTTTTTCGTAAGCTTTGTCCTTCAAAATAACTGAGAGTTCCTAGAAAATACATAATTCCATAAAATTAGTCGTAACTGCTAAACACGTATATCCTTTCATTCGTGGTCATTGTTAATAAGCGGCGAATAATTGAGAATTATGACCGCTGTTATAACAATAACGGATCAGCAGCAGTAATGATCCTATAGAAGGTTAATGATTCTTTATGTATGCGTCCAACATGAAATAGCATTTACAAACGAACTATTCGTGGTACATTCAGGCCAGAAGATAGTTAAATTACACTCAGTATGGCGCCATCACGCACATTATCAAGCCATGTTTACTTGAGCACGATGATAGTTGAAGTCATATAATTATATAAGTTCCAGATCTTAGATCGGTCAAGAAAGATTCCAGCAATTGATATTGAAACAACGTGTGCGAGGCGATATGGAGTACTAGATTATATTGTGTCTCCTTGTTAGATATTTGTTGATTAATTTTCAGAATATATACGGCATTAAACAGAGGTAAAATCTGAGAGACTTTTAGAGCTGCACTGACGTGATTTTCACTTGGCACATAAATAAGTAGTCAAGTATGCACTGAGAATCTCTGTTTCATTAGTTTGGTGCGAAGGTTCATCAGTCCATTGAGAACCATAAGGATGCATAATTTATAACAATGCCCGTTTACTGGTAGTTAAGGCATATGCTTATATTCTAGCACACATTTTCTCACGGGAAGGTGCAAAAGAAATGATTCTAATGAATGAACTTACTCTGTGCTTTGAAGCGATGAAATGAGGTGGCGCCAAATTCCACTATGGCACAATATTCCCTAATCTGTTCCAGCACAAAAAAGACTCGCAAGCTAGTACTTCTATATATGACACTTCGATTTTTGTTGAAGGTCAGCTCTCTGTGGTAAATCAGCATTTTTTTTAAAGTTCTTAACGGCTTCTTGGAACAGTTCCAGAAAAACAGTTTACTGCAGGTCGATGCTGTCAAAGGGCTCTATTTCCATATAGGTTAGGCAGTTGATCGTCTGACTATAGGAGTTATGTTCCTGTGTATTTGGTCCATGTAAGCAATACCGAGCAGATCGGCACTATATAAAGCTAGAGGCGTAAGAAGTCGGGTCAGGAAAAGACAGACATAGTAAGCTAGAAAGCAAACTGCGCCGTTACGTTAGTATAATATTGGATTTGCATGAGATATAAAACAATTGCTGCCGAGCCGCTAAGTCTGTTTGGAGCAACCCAGCTAAGTCGGCCTTCGCTGGTGATAAATACAGAGTAAGATGCAGCTGATTTGCTGTCTCATCGGCTGTAAATTTTACTAGCGGAAAGAATAACAAGCTGAGGGATATAGATGATGCCCAGTCGAGAAAATAAGAAGATTGCTACTGAGGGGGCCTAAGGATTAAGCTAAGGGCATTTACCATGGGCAATCAAGTTTGAATCTCATAGGACACAATTAGACCTCGTAAGATTTGCTTTGTAGATTTGATGTTACTGTATCCTAACTTTTTTTCATCTAAGACTAATTTACCCTTGTAAACACGATATAAATGACTCAACGTTTGTCTAAACTAAATAAGAATCTACAACCCGTTCATGATTATTGAAAACGTTAGTGGCATGAAGTTATAGTAATATTGCCCAAGAATTTCGATCTGCAGGAGTTCCATTTTGCCGGAAACGAGTTAATCTTTTAAATGTATGCTGCGAAAATTGCACAATCAACAGTCCAATCAGGTTAGCATCATAAAGATACGGTCAGTATTATATCGGTACAATTTCGTGCGCGGCATAAAAAAACATTGATGCGATAATGGGAACACTTTGTATTATCCAAAATAGATGAAACTGTTTAAAAAAAAATTCATTTTAAATGTGTCTTATTCTTACCTGTATTGTTATGGGGACGTTTCATTGACAATATCTTTTTCATTATAATAATTTGAATTATCTAATTGTAAAACAAGGATAAAATCAAAGGATAATTACAGCCCCTTATTAATCTTAAGTACTAAACATAAGTTCAATGTATATGCGCTTACCGAAATTCTCAGCTGGGAAAGGAGAAGTGCATATCTGTATTTGAAGTTGTTCCAGGTTAACGGCACACTTTGTCACAATGATCAGCCATTGTGACTAAATATCGGAGCAAAAACATGAGCTTATAGATTTTTCCTGTTTGCTGGTCGTCCCTTCAAGTATTCGAAAGAAGCAGTGCCATTTGATCATGTAAGCAGAAGCCCTAGATGGAGTACTCGAAGCTTTAATCCAGGGTTAGTGTTAATGCAAATACGGGTAGAAATTCTGCAAGGTTTTAGCCACAGATCCTGCAGACTGATTAGCTAGAAAGTGGGCAAAGCGATCGAATCATTACAGATCGAATAGCGCAGATTGGAGAGGGGGCTGCTTTTTACGGGAAGGCACCAATAGATCATGGGACGTATTGCATCTGCACGGACAGATAGACCTACCGCAGAGTTGTTTAGTATTAGAAATTGTATGATGCATCGTTTGCTTGGACAGGAAAATCACTACCTGGCTCGTTCGTCATTTACGTTTTTGCACAATTTCATATTTATCCTGATAGGAATGGATAATATTCGGTAAGTGCGTATCTTGAATAATAAAAAAGAAAAACATGCCATAAAAATATAATTAAAAGCTAATGTTAGAGTTATATATATATATATATATATATATATAGATAGTGGCGCTTTCCATTGTGAAAATCACTGATAACATATATTACTTGTATAATTTGTGACCTCGGATGCTTGGAATATTCAGACGATTTTTGGTACCGGCAATGGCTATGAAATGACTATTAAAATAAAAATTCATTCTAATAGCTTTCCACTGAATTATATGAATCCTATGAAAAGATTAACCAATACATTTTGCGAAAGATACGCGTAATCAAAGCTCGTCACTAACTGTTACATTTGAATGGAGGTCCTCTTGAATTTTTCGTATTTCTTGTACATATCATCCTTATAGCCCCTCCTTTTGAAACATCTGCTTATGCTTACCATCTATTAGGGCTCATTTCTATGCGTATCAAAACTATATGAAAACGTTCTACTCACTGAATCGGTTGCTTGAAGTTCAAGGGATAGTCAAAGCGGTGAAGTTCTCAGCGGGTTCTCCGACGCTTCAACCGTTCGTGATAATCAAGCTTGTCGTACTGCAATGGGGTTCTGTTCTTTAACGTGTTCAACCCTCACCACTTTTTGGGGGTGGGTACTCAAGACCCATGAAGGGCTGTCAGATAGACATCATGCAGGTAGACGTTGTATTGTGTCGTGACCTGCGTGAACTACCTCACCTACGGGTGCGAAAAGTTACCGTCGTTAAGAAGTGTTCCTTAGTGTGTCTATATTTGTCGTGCTGGCATAAGTCGACATGTCAGAGACAAGTGGGTATTACCACAAAAAACTTCAGTTGTTCTATTATTACGTTTAGTATTCGATATTTGACTTTGTCATTGTCAGCATCACGATCTGTTTTCATTCAATCGGCGTAAGCTAAACTAATGATATCGATAGTCCGTTTTAGGTACCGCTGTTATATCAACCCCTACTTTTTGTTATATATAATCAACTACTTCGAAGCAACCAGAACATCTATTTGAGTTTGTCAGACCCTCAAGCGTCAAAATTTACAAAATATGCGGTATGTGCGGTACTTCCCGTGTGAACTAATCACCATTGAAATAATATTCAACCGTTTATATCCATAGGAAAAGCGTCATTCAGATGCAAATTGCATTCATAATAGTTTTACATAGATCTATAGAAATTATTGTGCCTGTAAGAAGTTTTCATCAAATTACTACCCGAGAAAAATCTGTCACACTTAAAAATCCACGCATGCGGTTTTTAAATCATATATTTGTGTTGCTTGTATTCTTCTAGAATGCATATAGTTATGCTCAAGGATGAGTGTAACCAATTAATCATGGACTACAAAGTCTTTTATCCATTCGACAACTTAACATGTTGTTAGTGCTGTTGTTAAAAACGTCGATATACGAGCTAAAAATGCCTCTTGAAGGCACATTGATTTTCATGTTTCAATAAAAGGACAAGCTTAATGAGTTTAGCCAAAATATTGTGCAGTTATCGACCGTTCGAACATAGGGGAGCTTCGCGAACTATATGCCTGTGCAACTAGACCTCGTTGCTTAGTGGAATAAGTTATAGCAAATTCATCAGCTCCGCTTAAAGTGCTAGCTCGAGTATGCTCATGAAATTAGATATTTAAAAACCTGCTAAGCAAAATGGCCGCTTTTTCGTGACCGAAGTGGACAAAAAGTCAACTGTGCATTTCAAAGCAAAAAAGGCATTTTAATTCAAATAGAACATTATCACGCTCAATTGCATGATGCAAGTAACTCTTCATGGCGTCATCCGACTGTGTATCTGGCTAATATCACTCGGTGGGTTCACATACCAGGCATCAACCATGCTCAACATGTATTTCCTTTACCCATTCTCTGTCACAGTTGTCGAGCAGCTACAAAAAGGCATCTTGTTCCCAGCCGTGACTATTTGCTCCGAAAATTGGTAAGTCCAGGACTGAACAAGATATGCTAGATGTAGCTTAACTGGCCTGAAGTTTAGTTCTGTTATTAGCGGAATTCGTTGGCAGTAGATTAAATGCGTCATGTGTTGTAGCACCGTAATCAAGGCATGTTTCAAATTGGGTCGGCCATTGCAGTAATTAAAATAATTCTGATCAAATTAAATTTTAGCGATAGTCATAAGACCTTAGTTCATTGCTTTTGTTTGAATAATCTTGCCTTGCACGACAGCAGCTGTGCTACTGGTGAACAAACTTCAAGCTCATTGAACAGCTCGTATAATAGTAGTCATGAGTGCGCGTTGAAAAACAAACTACCAAACCAATATTAAAATATCGCTTGCGAGCAGCTATTTTAGAGCCCAGTAGTAGTTTTACTTTGGTCTTGCTGTCACTCAACTCATTTTCAGGATTAATCGTTCGCGTTTATGTGCCGCGGCACCTGATTCATGCACAGAGGGCAGTCAACGTCAGGGCGCAAACAACTTCAAAATTGAATATGATTTCGATTTGCAGAATGATGTGGCCCTTAAGCCTAATGAGGTGATGGAATGCTACATGAGGTCAAATGACCCCACGTGCCCTGCGTTCACCTGTTTCGAAGCGTTAGTATCGGTCTCAATACTTAAGGGGCTATAAACTAAATAAATAACTGAGTAAGTAAAGGTATTAGCGATTAATTTTATGTTATTAATTTACTTTTTTTAACCGACGCTCCTAAAACCCCTTGTGCTCTGACCTGTCGAAACTGCGTTATATATATATATACGTTTCTTAATCCCTACACTGAATTTTACAACAAAAGATTGATTCTCTTACATACAAATTCCGTACATACTGGGTATAAACATATAAAAACATATAATCTGTATTTTTTCGATCTGTACACGATGAATGCGATGAAGTCATTTGCACTGTATAGAACGAAGAATTTTTATTGACCTACCACTGCAACAGTACATGGCAGCTCAGTATACCAGAAAAGTATTTGTACTGCTGTTTTTTGGATGACTGCACTTTTTTGTAGAGTGAGGCGATCCTATTACCGCCATCCTGGGCACATGTGCTACACGTTGGACTTACTGCTAACTGAGGAAAGAAGAGACGCCTACTTTGCCTGCAAATCGCCCTGGACTTGGGGTCTGCAACCTTTAGATAATATAGATTTTTAGATATTACATGTTATATCTAAGTTATTGTAGTGAATTGATTTACCTGATAATTTAAATTTTGGTTACTTGTCCATCATTACGCCGAAGGACGTTTACTGAGACCAAAAGCTTTTTCCGGACCAGACACGCGGCTTACCCTAGTAATTTATTAAAGCTATAATAATCTTAGTTTATTATTATACGAATTTATGTAAACGAAGTATAAGTTAAACCCTCCCACTTTGCTAACAGAACTGACGCTGAATGTAATCTGGAGTTCGAACAAAACTATGGCCCTACAGAAGGAGGACAACTACCCAGTGCTTGTGCATCGGCCGGAAACTACTCCGCCAGACAAACTTGCCTCGCTGATTGCTGAAGCAGGTGGGATACCCAGAAAACCAGACAACATATGGCTAGCGAACGAGTATAAGACTATACAATGTCATTTCTGCTCCACAGTGGTGGGTCACTCGCGTGAAAGGTGACGAATCTAACTGTAATGTGCCGTTTGTCATAATGTTGGCGCGGGAGGCAATGAATAGGTCAAATTGATGTCGAAGTGGCCAAAAATGTATGCGAATTTACCAAACAGTGACAGATAGTCGTAACTCATCTATTTGTATTCAATTTGTAAGTCCATTCAGTCTTGCAGTATCTTTTGTTGGTATCCATAGGTATGCTGTACGTATTGTCGGTGACTCAGCAAGGAACAAGGCGATTACCTCCACCATATGCATCGGAGTGCAGTGACTACCTGAAGGACGGTTTCACCGTGCAGATGGGCGGTTACCAGAGTCAAGATGTCTGTTGTTAATTTACTTTGCTTAGCTCTGGCTCATAGTTATAGTGGCTCATAGTAGCGTTGTTTTATATTATTTTCGCACGCTTTTTGAGATGTTGAATAGCTTAGCTACAAGGATAGTTTAGCTTTAAACACTACTTCTACTATCACCTTCTACTATCTCAGGCATGTATATGTGCATCATTATGGTTACGTTCGACGAAACTAATGAATACAATCAACTGTTACATGTGAATAATTTTTACAACTGTCGACTACACCCCTTTTTATACGATCCAATTTAGACGTGCATCCAAAAATGCCGCATGGACTTGGAACACTGCTTTTGTGGATGTGTCAGTCCCCTGTACGAATATTCAGCGTTCTACGGCAAACCGTCCTGTGACCACGATCAAAACGGTTAGTATTTCGTCACACACAGATCTCAAGATTCAGTTGAATCGTACATCCAAATTTATACGCTTTGGGTGTTGAATATAACAGGTATAGTCCAGCTCATTTCTAATATAAAGCATAAATTCTTCCTGGATGCTTTGAAATTTACAAGGTGCCAAAATAACGATAGATAATCCATCTTTTTTCTTACATATTTACGATATGTCTTTGGTGGTCAAGTAGGTTCGAGGTTGAATAATGCTTAACGGAGATATAACTACAAATGCATGTTAATATTTTTTTATTTATATTGAATTCTTCTTTTTAATACAAATCAAGGGAGCGTTGTTTTGTTGCGGAGCCGTCTAATTTGCTTTTCAAGTCCGTCTTCGCCAGACTTCTTTAAAGAATAAATAGTTGAGGCTTCAACAAACGCACAAAGATACAGCTGGTATAGATAGTCATAGGTCGGCGCATGCGGTTAAGAAGCATCGGTATTTGCAGAATACATTAAGCCCGTCCACCTAACGAAACATAGAAGAACGAATGCTCAAATTGTTTGTTAGGTGTCTCAAAGATAAGACAGTTCTAATAAAGTTTTACCAATTTTCAGAAAAATGTCAAGACGACCTTGACAGGAATAGCACGTTTGCCGTATGCGAAAAACGTTGCCGGGCACCATGCGAGTAAGTTTATATAGTGCGTCTTATTAGTGTACTGCATTTCCTTGTAAACATACTTTCAACCGTTTACACAAAACGCGCTAACAACCGACGCTATAGTTTCAACGTTTGGAGTTTCATCGACTTTGCGCCATTCGATCAGCAATATAAGTAATGATATTTGAAGTCGCACATTCTATGACGCGTGAAAATTCCATCATAAAAATTCAGGAGCTTAAACGTCCCAACCTATTTCTAACAAGCAAGCCTTTTCTACGAATTTATTCCTGACAAATAATCATCAATAGCTAAGCTAGTAATCGAGTTAATCGGTCCGTGTCACTATTTTCAGTGAAACGACATACGATGTTCGGCTCACGGGAATGTCGGTGCTTCCTGTAAGTTGCTCAAAGCGGTACTAAGATTAACCAGCCTACAAGCCACAATCAGCTAAGATCAGGATGATCTCTGAGTAGGGCGACAAAAAAATGCGGAAGTTATTTTTCACTGAAAAGGGTCATTAATGAAATAGTTTAAATATTTAGCAAAGGAAGCGCCTCAGCACAGGTCATCACTCAAAAATATATTTGTAAAATTAGCGATCATTAAATACTTGGCCAGTCTAATATAAAAAAACAAGATTATACTAACTTGTATTCCATTTTCAGGAAGGCGTTAACGTTGGGTAAGTGCGCTACATATATATATATATATATATATATATA
>MNPL01002644.1:0-16409 GCA_002081605.1 Tropilaelaps mercedesae
TATATATATATATATATATATATATATATATATATATCAGGATCTATAAATCAGTCAACTGCGGTGAAATAGCACCTTGTTAGAGCCTAGAATTATTTCGAGATAAATGCATTATCGCCAAACTCTGCTGCATGGTTACTGATATAACACAGCAAACATTTATTAAATTTTTTTGGAGCATCAAATCGGTCTGCTAAGACACCATTTGAGGGAATGGTTGAAGCAAAGTTAAGATCTAGTCAAGCAGAAATAGAGGCTAACTTTTTGCAATAAGGTTGATAACGGGTATATTTGCATCACCGATCTGTTGTATGTACATGACAAGTTAGAACTTGATATTAAGCCGACACACATTGTTCTATTGATTTCCATTACTTTGAAAACAGTTGGTGCTAGAAGTGACTAAATACACATTTCGTCCTATTGAATTTTCTGACCAAATGTCAAGCTAAATTTATCAGTAATTTACCCAAAAACTCTTTTAAAAAAATCTAGTTTATTTTTTCTTCTCAAATTGAGTCTGCACTAGAGAAAACACTAACATGGCCACGGATTTCCTTTGAGGAGCTAAGTTGGGTCTGGAATCTAATTTAGCTCTGGCGCCTGTTATGATTATTTATGAGCATTCAAAGAATACTTGGTCTCTCGTATCGCCGCTTCACGCCGCTTTAGAGATCTACTGGCTGGCTGGATTTAATGCAGTCTTTATTTAAAATAAATAAAATCGAGCTAGATAGTCACCGGGCGGCAGCGCTTTTTGTTTTCCTTCCTTCTGCTCGCCAATGATGTTTAGCTCAGCAGAGGGAAACTGAATTAGGAGACTGTCTATATCACGAAATGTTGCTCCATATAGACATCTGACTACGAATAACTGGCGGCTTGCGGGGTGTTGACCTTGTCGGCAGTCATGAAGATGGACAGAAGTGATGGTACCAAATCGAAATAATAAAGAGAAACAGCGGTGACACAGGGGAAAAGGGAAGGCACTTACCGTTGGGATGACTTCATTGGGTTTATCTCTTCTTATTTTTATTCTGTGGGGACAGCAAAAAAGAGATGTATATATAGCATCAAATTGCACCGAGAACAGTGAATCAGACGGACCGCCCCTTTTGAATCGGCATCGCACATATCTGTACCTCTAGCTGCTGGAGCGTTGCTAGCCAGAAGCTCCTACTTATGCTTAGCTATGTAGCGACTAAAGTAGATAGCAATAAGAGCGGACAGATAAACGCCAAAAAGAAAAGCAATGCAACATTTTTCAAGTGGATTGACCTCATGCCCGAACAGCATAAGCAGTGGAGCTGGTGCCGACAATTGAGAACTACCGGCCCAACTACAGGACCAAGGCACCAGTCCAAAGCGTTCAAAGAGAGCGCTTGACTAGCAGGGTGACATCTTACTACTGAAAAATGCCGAGAAGAGGCGATCGCTTTCATGCCTGGTTGAACAAACATGGAGCAAATGTCCCTGAGCTTTAGCCTTGCTCACACGAGGATTTTCTACGTACAGCCGAATTGAAATGTGCCGATGTGAAATTTGCTGAGGTGGGCTGATGATTTTTGTCGTCCCAGTCTAATCCGACTGATACGCAAACGCGCTGTATCATGGCCTGCATGCAGGTGAATCTATATCACTACCGTCACGTAGTTTTATTCACGGCGTCTCCATCTCTACAAACGATTTCCTTGTGGGTTCCTGTTGGAAGGTCGTCCATACTCTGTTTCGCTTTGGTGCACTTTTTAGGCAACTCCGGATCATCAGTGGACGGTGCCCAATTGGCACTTCCACGCATGTGTCATGACCTTTATCGCTGTCAACGCCCTCCTGAGCGACGTGATTTTCAAGGCGATCCAAATCCGAAGGATTCGATGATAACGATGGGTTACTTAAAGCGTTTACGATTTGTCTCCGGCCTTTGCCTAACGGGACGGTGTCAACCAACAGCAATTCGACACAATTGTGTCAACATTAGCTGCTAGCACTTGTATAGTTCTACCAACCAGATACAACACTATCTATGTTGTTTGTAAGTGACAACTACTTACGCCGGCCCCTCTGAAAGAGGCTTGTATCGGTCCATCAGTGATCGATGCTAACACTGTTGATACGAATACTGCCCAAATGGGAGGATGTGCCAGACGATTCAGGGGCAAAGATATCGAGGTCCCAAAGAAACGAGTGTCGTTGACGAAGGCCGACATCCAGTGAATCAATGAGTGCATAGAAGTCACAGAACATTCTCAACAGCATGTAGTGCATATACTCTGGTAGTGAGGGACATTTTAGAGTCAATTTGACGCAGAGCTGAGCGTAGTTATATTAGACTCTTTTTTTTTATCAAGTAAGAGGAGTTCAAGAGTGCTCCTTGGCGAGCATTAAAAGGCTTCAAGCTGCCTTTACTGAATTCTTTTTATCATAGCTAGTGAAGACTAAAGTTCTGGCTTATACCCAAGAATAGTCTTTTCAAGGATGTGAAAGAGCTTATCGGTTTAATCTCGAAACTCTAGTTCTAATTCAAGCATTATAAGCATGTAAAAAGCGCGTGTTTGTCCTCAATAAGGTTCAAACTAGCAAGCGTGAACATTACAACTTCCCAGCTCCAGGGAAATCAATTTTCTCAGTTCATTCTACAAGCTAGATATTGTCTATATAAGTTGAAACTTTGGAGAACAATTAGGCTAGCAGACAAGTGAGACTAGCCAAGAGAACAGATCTTGACACGCTTGGTATGTTCTACGATGTGACATTATAGCCACCACTTAGTCCCTATATATATATATAGTCAAGGTTTTCAATTGAGTACTTTCTACTACCACCAAGATCTGCACACGTGACAGCTCCTTCGACGCTGTCACATTAATTTCCTACTCTGAGTGTCCCGGTACGCCACACATCAGAGGTTGAGTTTAAATACAATGTTATAGCGTCATCCATATTTCCAACTAACACTTCTTATAAACCTCATGAGCATTCCAGCTTTAGGCACTTCAACTCAACAATTGGTTCAACCCACAGCGCCAGTTCTGCTTAGAAAAAATGGCCCGTTAAGCATACTTATTTAGCACTCACAGCAATTAAAGGTTTGAGAATAGGTTGATGCTATAAACGCCTCAAGGCCTCTAATCATTCGCTTTACGGGATGAAACAAAAGATGTACGCTTGCTATCCTAAAAGAAACTTCGGAAGAAATGAGCTGCTAGATGGTTCGATTAGTCTTTCGCCCCTATACCCAGATCAGATTATCGATTTTCACGTTAAAATGACTTCAGACATCCACCAGTTTTCTCTTGCTTCACCTTGTGTAGGCATAGGTTACCATCTTTCGGGTCTCAAACATCACGCTTGTAGGCTACAAATGCCAGAGAGCATGAGTAGCTTATCGCTGAATTGCTGAACCTAAATTGCGTATTTCTTTATACAGTCTGATGCCAGCATTGCTGTAGAGGTTCATCATAAAGTGTAAATTAAAATATACGTCTAGTATGTATCGCAAGTTTTTGGAAGCTTAGATGTTTTACAAAGGATGGATTGACCATATAGATCACGAGTGAACCAGCTCAGGTGTCACTTTTTTTTTGTAGAGGTGTGCTCATGGTTGCACCAGGTTGTTGACTGCAGGGTAGAGGCAGCCCATCTCGTTGTGCCTAAGTGAATCTTATAATTACTATTACAATTTGGATTCGCGTTGCTTCGCACAGTCAAGTGCGGCACGCTCGCCACGTGTTGTGCACCGGTAGTATAAATTATATAGACGTTTGGATATCAAACATGCTAAAAAAGCCTCAGACAAAACTCAAATAGTTTAACGAAAGAAATAAGATATAGTTTTTCTAAAATAAAAGTATAAGCTGGGTGAATGAAAAATTGTAAGAATCCATTGTGAAAACCAAATGAATTTTTTTGATCGACGAATATCCAATGCTGCTGTGTATTTACGCATACTGATTTGTTAACTAATTTAAGACGTCCGTATAAAACCGATAAATATTTAACATGTGTTCAATCAACATGCTTTTATACCAGTCCGAAGTGTTGCGACCGCTGAATTTTCTCACTTTCACACGGAATTTCACACGAAAAGGCGACCTAGGCTAGTTGATAAACTGTGAATGTGCAGTTCGCTCTACAAGCAATCTAGAGGACAATGAATCCTTCGGTTGTTCTACTTGAATAAGATATGGAATATAGCACTTTTTTGCGTATAAAAAGTTCCTCCTGTAGAAAACTCCTGGTCAAGAAACAACAAATAAATGTCAGCAGCAAACACATGTCTTGTAACAACTGAATCGTATATAAACGCATTTATTATCGTTATTCCTCCCGTTAGCCGAACACCAATAGTTCATATATTTAAAAACTAACCTCGAGTACAGCAGAGTACATATACAGACAATCTTCATTAGTGAGATAATTGATAATGTGATCCCGCATTGAGATGCCGCAATCTAAAAGGAATTTATTATTAATATTCTTATGGCAGGTTGGGTGGTGCCAAAGAATAATTGTACGTTATTGTTTAAAACTATAAGAGATTGATTTGACGATTTTTTCGACGCCCTTATCTGGCATAAGAAAAGGTCATACAAAACTCATTTTAGGACGTGGCTTTTGATAATTTACGAGATAGCTAATTTCCCTACAGGTTGTCCAAATTGTTGACTTTCAAATTGAGATAATTCCTACTCAGTGTGTACACACTTCGATATATCTCTTAGAATGTACGTGTGTGAGTATGGTTGATATACAACATAAAAATAATATTTCTAATATATGCTGTAGTTGAACTTCCACTTTTCACAGTTACGACAATTTGAGTAGTTATACCAGCGATTGGGTGGTTTTATAAGCTTTTCCTCAGGCCTTCATTAGATTCAGATACTTCATTGTCTGGTTCGGACGGCCAGAAGCCCTTTAAAATGATCAAAGGATGGATATTTTTACGAACCCGGCGGGTCGTATAGTACATTAATACAAAAAGCATATTGCCAAAGAGAGAATACTGCAACTGGAAGGAGATAATTAAATACGGATGATCAAGGAATATTAATCTTCGATATACGGTATATTTGCCATTTTCCCCTATGTACCTAGAGAAAGTAAGACGAACTCAACTACACACATCGAGATAGTGTCTAGTGTGCTAGATTCTAAGCAGGTAGCACACTTAATTTATCAACGGTTACATAGGTTAAAATCTGTCACTGTTATAAATTTCTTCACTAACATATACGCATCCGCCATGAAATCAATAAATTTTCGATCAACAAAAGCATTGAGGGTTTACCAGGCGTTGTCAGCATGAGCGTGCTAAAAGAAAGCTTTGTAGTACCTGATGTATAAATGTATATTAAATGCGGGACACGTAATGTTGCTGATATCGCAACGAGCGAAGCCAATGTGATTTAAGAAAAATTCCAAGAAAATCTAAGACAACACAAAGGATCAGGTAAAGTACTATATCCTACCAAGTACATCCACACCCTTAATTGTGTAAGTGATTTACTAATTTATTGTATAATTTAATCGGACTGTTTAATGTATTTACAAGAGCAAACCCTCTTGCTTTCACACTAAGATTTACGTTCGGCTGCGTATATCCTCATTGTATGCAGGTTCAGCAGAGAAGTCAGCTCCTTGGTGACGGAAATACAGCCTTGGATCGAATATCTATTTTGGTGTGAATCAAAACACCATACGTTTGTAAAATCGGGCCATATTTCGGCCTAATTTCGGGCCATATTATTTCGGATGGTTTTCAATCGGCAAGAGGCTTTCAGCTAAGGAATCCTTAACGACCCGTTAGTTGCTGTATACTCTCGGAGGAATTCCTTGATAAGTTGTTGGTCTCGTTGTAACCATTTAGCGTTCGAGATGATACTTTCTATGGCCTGCTTAATCGCTAGCTCAGCTCCAGGGTGCGTTCGCTATAAACACACGAAATAAAGAATTCATTGAAAACATTGCGTTGACGTACTTAAAATTCCTTTAGAGCATAATCAATTTTCTGCACCTTAATAGAAAAAATCATCCCCAATTCGTGTACATTTCAAAACGCTTTATAAAATCTCACTCTTTATAGAATACTAAAACGCTTTTTAAAGTTTGCTAGGCAATACCAGGATTAAATATATGTTAGATTACGTCTCAATCATAAGTGTTTCGAAAATGTCCACCTTTTTAATCACCCGTTAAATTGTTTCCGACAATTAAAGACAAGCATTTGTTCAAATGATCGAATTTCAAAATTTGCAATATTTTCGACCGACACACTTACTTTAGCAAAGAAGTCTTCAACCTCCTTGGCCTTCTCAAAGGTGTTGAAGTTTTCTGTTACTCCTTTAATCAGTCGCGATAGCAAAAATCCGGAATTATACCGCTTACTATACCTGTAATAGAAATTGCTGAGAAATGAGAATGTCGAACATCCATATTTGTATAACACGTGTGCATAACAGTTAATATTTTGAGTATAACGTTTAGAGCAGGTAGGCTATGCTTGGAAGACAATGTACCTTAGCACATAATCACCCAAGAGAGCCAGGGTCTATTTTAATTCCATCGAAGACTCCTCTTTATTATAGAGGCACATTTTCTAAAAACACTTTTCTTTAAGGAACTAAGGAATAGCTAAAATTTGCAGATGCTATCTGTAAAGCTACGCCACTTACCGCCGTGTCCTATCGGTCTATAACCGCAATGAACGTCTACGTCAGTTACCCAACTAAAAGTACCAATGAGAGTAACACAATAACAAGGAATACGACTTCTGCTGGGACAATACCGATAAATGAAAAAATTGGCCACGTATAGAAATGTTACTACCTGTCGTGATTGGCCTTGTAATGTTCCCAAGCAAGATTCCTTCCTTTGGCGGAATTGGACACCGATGTAATAACAAATATCGCGTCTTGGACTCGCACCTGAGTTGGCAATGAATGAAGTTATATTAGGTATCGGTTTTTTCGCGGATTTTAGAAGTCGTGTTAGTCAGGTCGAAAGTTGTCCTCATTCTGCATTAAGACGCCTAAATATTGCAGGTGGTTTAGCTTGAGTTTAAGGTGTCTAAGACTGCTACCGGAAGACATCTCTTTTCCGCTCGAAGCAATATTTAATCGTCCTGCCCGGCGCCAGAGTCTACGAAGCTAGCAGGCACGCTCTCGCCTACCAGCTAGCTACGATATGGACTTCGCTTGATGAGATTCATAATCGCATCTCTATAAGGAAATGTATACGTGCAATCGAATGGTACATGCTGTAAATAATTTTTTGGCTAAAATATGGGAATGCTTTTTGGCACTCCGTTAATAACATACGTACAGATTTCAGCGTGCATCATTACCGTCATTGCGTATGTTACTGTCATATTTTGATAGTCATTTTATTTACATATTTACCTTGCGGTACATTTTATTACCTTTTTTAGCAAGAAATTAAACGTTGTAAAAAACTTCGGTTCTATAGTAAACCACTAATTTTATCATTTGCGTTACATGTGTGTAATCCCACTGTTCAATGTGAAACCAAATTTGTCTTTGATGGAGCTGAAAACTTGTTATATTGAGGCACCGACGTAAGTATATTGCTATTCCTATGTATTACGTAGATCTATTATTACTAATAATCTGGAGAGCACATTTTTTAACAAAAAGGTCCGAGACATGGCCCTTGGGCCACACCAAGAGCGTTATTGGCAAGAATGGTCTGGTAACTTTTTTATATAGCTCCCTTGTGTCCGATAATTGGGTAGGATAATTTTAATATATTTGAATACAAATTGCACGCTACTAAAAATCCCCTGGCTGCATGCGGGGATACAGTCCGGGATTTAGGAACGTCCGCGGACGATGTGGATAAGTTTAAAGAGTGCTAGTCTGTGCTAGGTTATTGCTTTCTTGAAAGAAAACTAACCAATCAACTCCAGAATAGCTCAAATTTGCAGACGCAATCTGTAACAGCTACGCTAGTTTCTTTTTTCTGTTAACTCGGATAAAATTCCCTCGGTAGTTAAAATTGTGAGGTGACCACTAACCTCGGACGAGTCGGCGAACTCGAGTACTTTTTTTATGTATTCCGGTGTTGACACGTCTCCAAGGGCTACCGAAATTCTCTCAGCCTCTTCTTGAAGGGCAGCTTCCTATGCAAAATTGACGAAAAACCAAATTTCTGTATAATCAGTTCAAACATAACCTTTAACCATTTCAATGTTATCATTCTGGTTGGGACATCTGATCCTGGGACATGGAAATTCTAATCTAAAATTCACAAATAGCTCATTCTTGTCCAAGCCACTGTCGATTCCTGGGTTTAGATCTCTTATTGCCAGTTATCATCTCTTACCCTGTGCAGCTTCATAAGTTGATCCCAACTTTTTGCATCGACCGTTTTAGCCACCGCGCGGTACACTGGAGCACGAATATCAGCTGACAAAGTTTGGTTCCCGACCAAGTGATGTTCAAACCTTCATGTAATAATCAGAAACGTTAAATGTTAACTGACCGCCTGTAACAGAGGTTTACAGGACCTCAGCTATCAGAAACATGATGTACCACCAAATGCAATTTGTGTGTACATAAGACGCTCGGACGGCGCGGTGGGTATATACTCTATATATCGTAAATGGTACTGTACGTAACGCTAGTCATTTCTCTTTTTAGCACTGGACGTTTGTTCGTAGTAACTATAACAAATTCGACGCAAGTTCCCGCACATTTTAGACCTTAACTATTAATTAAAGCGGAATTAATTTGACGATGTTTACCTCCCGAATTTGCGCCAGAAAGTGTATGACTGTTTCAGCCACGAGCATAGTTACCTTTTTCGAGCCTCCTGAAGAATGTTTCTGTCATTTAATGTGACCAATATCGATAAAACCACCGTTCGTAAAAGCGCGTTTGTGTGTTCTGCAAACCAGAACCGTAAAAAATTACATAGCTAATAATAGCACTGTACTTGACTTCAAAATATGGTGTGCTGACTGCGGTTTAGAATACATTTCTCCCGTAGCTACATATCAACTCCATAATAAAAAAACACGAAAAAGCGGTTCTAAGCTAAGAATGGCGTCATATCTCAAAAAATTCGGTTATAGACCACTCAATGTATTCATAAACAACAATAAGATTAAATGAATTAACTGAATTCAGCTGTATTCAGGACACACATACACCAAACAATACATGTTGCGCTAGCGGTCCACCTGGCCATTAAAAAAGATCAAATTCATGGCGGTATGAGAACTATTTGCCTGTGCACAAGTTGAAATACACATATATCTCAAAATAGCTATTGTGAGTGCCTTCGTATCGGCTAACTTACTTTCTCCCGGTTTTGCATCCCAGCCGATGGAATTGAATATATTCTGGTAGAGTCGCCTGCCGAATACATGTAACTGCTCAACAAGTTCCGGTTCGTCGCTAAGTAGTAGCGACATCTTCGTCAGGAACATTGCCACAGAGTTCCACGTCGCAAGCTCAGTCTCATTCTCGTATGCTGTAGTAAACTCCAAAAGTTCTGTGGTATTTCGGTACCCACTTTGGACCTACAATACAATTTTTGAAAGAAGTCCAACCCGCCTAACCGAACAACTAATAATATTTAAATATAAATAAATAACAACATAGGATGTTCTAAATAGAACCGGACAGTATGTCCAAAGCCTTTACGACTACTGGCCAAGGCAATCCTATACAGCAATGTAATCTCAACATTCAAAAGTAAACAATGTAATAACCCTTACCAACGCGAAGAGGTCCGCGTGTAAAATGAATCGATTTTCAGCAGAGAGAGTTCTATCTTTTACAACTTGTAGCAGACCCTTGACCATTTCAGGAGAATATTGCGTACGGAAGAACGAAACGGCGCCATAATTCACCTAGACGTCAAATAACAAACACGAAGTTTATCTCCATTTATCTAAATTAGTTAGCTAATTGGGTCTTTAAAAAACTCTAGGTCTTCGCCTACTGTATGTCGATGACGGACAGGTGAGTCTTCGCGATCCAAGAGGCACGCATAATGTGCTTACGAGCATGGTCATTACTACGCCATCGGGACAGGAGAACAAATTAATTACAGGACCTTCTTCAAATGAGGCACAAACCTGAATCCAGGGAGCAGCAGCAGCGCCTTCAAGGACTACCTCTTCTTTCGACGATTGGAGAAGGACCTTTGTTATATCAGCCGAGTTGCCTCCCCACCCGATCAGAATAGGAACCTATGAAAAAATATGATTATTAAACATATGTCAAGACTCCTGCTTTATTTTAAGGACATGGAGCATTTTCAGTACCTCAAGTAATCATATTTGCAAAAAGAATACTGAATGATAGATGAAGTTAAATATGATGAATCCGCTTCTAGCACGAGTCGCTGACTTGTTTATGCTGGACTAAAGAGCTATTATATTAAGGTTAAAGAGCAATTATATTGCTATATAGGTATTATACCAAGAGTTATGGCTTTGTAATGGAATGCAATCTCTAGAGACAACTGTGGGTGTGTTAATGCCTAGAACATGGGAAGCTTCATACAAGATCACATTAACGATGAGAACTGTGAATTACACAACGGCGAGTTGTCTCAATCATGGCTTTGCTCTTTCACATCTCGTTGACAGACACGGTTTGAAGCGTACGTGAGCACAAGGTAGCACAAAAAATTATGTTAAATACCATAGAACCAAGTATGTACAAACTATTTAATTGGGGATTGTTTTAACATGATATAAACATATGAGCATGTGCGGGTGTCGGTTAAATTTTTCAGGACCCAGGACCCGTTTTTATGTAAAAAAAAGCTTAAAAAGCGTGGTCTATAATGAAATTATCTGCACACTTTAACAGCTGGGTGTAAGTTGTTTCAAAATAAATTTGAGGTATCCCATGCCAACTCTATGCTGCCCTATGTTTTACGCTATTTTAACATTGACATGAAAGTGTGAGTACGAAAAAGAATTAAAATTCATAGACCATATCCCGAAAAATTCAAGTGTGTCAGCTTTCCAACGAAAAAATTAAAAATGTCCACAACAAGTGATACTATGAATGTTTGAGAAAAGAGAAGAGCCAAGATGTTTTTTAATGTTACAATACACGAGTTAAACTCATACCTGTAGCTGAAATTTAGTTCAATTTTCTAAATGGCCTGTACCTTCCAAAGTGGCTGAACCTCGTTGCGCTTCGGGCTGTCGACCTGTGAATAAAACTTTTCTTGGCTTAGAGTCAAGATCACATCCGAACCATCAACGCGGCGTGTCACCTGCATTCACTCACAACAGCAACATGGATATATTTTCAAATTAAATCCTACATCACACATATAATATACACAATAAATATTTGGGAGTAAAGACTTCTTGAAAGGGTTACACGAGTATACGACCTGTACGCTGTAACACGCGAAACGCGCCAATTCAAATGGCTACGTTGGATACTAGGAATATTTAGACCGGATATATGGCCTAATATGTAATACGCGACACGCGCCAATTCAAATGGCTATGTGGGATACTAGGAATATTTAGACCGGATATATTATGGCCTAATATAATTTTTGATATCAATATATGCAGTACAAAGCCTTTACTAAATAACTAAGCTAAATTGCAATTAATTTAGCTTCTAACATGTCTCTAACATGTCGCAAAAATAGTAATCAACATTAGATGTACCGTAATCACAGGGAAGCCGATCTGCGTCACCCAGCTGTCCATAACGGACTTAATAGGAATATCTGACACATCTTCAAGCGCCTTCCATAAATCCGATGAAAACGTATTTGAATATTTATGACGACGAAGATAAAGCTGCATACCCGCACGGAATTTCTGAAATTGATTTTGTGTACAGTTGTATGTCAATTATTGGTATTCGTAGCTGTGTGAACGTTCTAAGAATTAAGCTCATCAAAATAAAAGAAAAGATGCGCTTACGTCAGAGCCTATATAGTTGTTGAGCATGCGTATAATGGAAGCTCCTTTTTCATATGCGATACTGTCAAATATTTCGTCGACCATGGCCGGGTGCTCTACAGTTACTTCCACTGGGTGGGAACTATCCAATGAATCCAGCTATATAAAGGATTTGAAACAAAATTGCATGAAGAGATTAGCTTTAGGGCCAGCAATAAAATATTTGGCTTGCTCATTGGTTTTCTCAATATATAAACAGAAAAAAATTACTATTCTAACCATATATGATCTACATATGAATTGGGTAATAAAAAGCTGCAGAATAGTTTGTGCGTATTGTCTAAAAAAAGAAACAAACGAGCTATAAGAATATCGATCTCGTGAAAAATTTTGCGGCATGTAATAAAGAACCAGTGCGATCAGTGTTAAATAACATTATTTCAAAGAGAGTATGCAAAATATCAAATGAATGTTTCGTTTGAAAAAGCAATTATACTTGTTTCGCCAAAAACATTGCGTGCTGACACATTTGCTATGCGACGCGTATTGACCCATCATAAGAATCTTTGGTAAAGCATGCTCTTAAAAAGTAAAATAGGCGCGACAAGTTCACGACCTTAAAATGGAACAGTGTAAGAGACGTTACAGAACCTGTACTCGGAAACCTATGTCTAAGAATAATTTTAAAGTACTTATAATTCAATCAAGACTACTGACAAAATAATTTTGTTTAATCTCATTGATTTTTTCCTACTTACACCGAGGCCTACGTTAAGCGTGTCGGAAACAAACTGCGTCCACATATCGTAATCTGGGTAGATGCGGTCAGTGGCCAAAGTTTCCATAAATTTAGCAAAACCTTCGTTCAACCACAAGTATGTCCACCATTCCTGGAATCCATTGGGTAGATATACTAGTTCATAAAGGAAAAGAATTAATACCTCAGCATTCGGCGATATACATTATAGTTACATGAGCGTGGTAACTTTTCAATCTTTGGTCAAGTTACACAAACACCTTCATTTGTTTTCAAAAGAAACATTTCAATTGTGCCAAAGTGTGTAAATGAAACCGAAAAAGTTAGTACATTATACATACTGTTAATATAATTATACAATGGTACACTCCTAGCTTTATATGCAAACCTCTATTAAATATTTGCGGCTACGCAATAGCTAATATTTTATGGACACGGTAGATAGCGATCACATTATCCGAATATGAAATTTTATAATACGCTTAAAGAGTAGACAAAACATTTTTCTTGCAAAGATGTAATAAACTCGTCATCATACACTAAAAATATAAGTCTGTTTAAAATTGATAGAACCTCTCATACGCATGATTACTGCTACTACCAAGCTGTACTGGCTTATACTTTTTACTTACAAAGTGTACAATTTGCAGATGAAACATCAGATTGCATAATTCGGTATATAACACTACATATATAACATTGTTGATATAAATATATATGTGTCATCTATATCAATAACAAATGTATGTTATTGAAACAGCGGTACGTCTCGAAAGGACACTTATACGAAGCCTAAGTACTCATATCAGTGATATCCTTGCAAAGACTGAAAATAAAAGTCAAATTTTATTCTCGTTTTATCACATTTTTTTCTCGACATTCTTTTACCATTGTTACGAGGTTACCAAACCACATGTGGGCGAACTCATGCGTAACTACAGTAGCAACGCTCTGCTTAACACCTGTTGACGAGTTTGTAGGGTCGTACAGGAGCGTTTTTTCCCTGTATTATAAATGCACACCCGGTGAGCAACTTTTAGTATGGGTATAATTGCTTTACTTTAACCAATCTATAGCCCAAAACGGGTAAGTTTTAGTAGCATATTACAATTTTCTTGGTTTAGACCATAAATATTTCAGTATATATATATATATATATATGTGAACTATCATCTTGAAATGCGATCTCACATATATATGTAAGATCGCATTTCAAGATGATAGTTCACCAGATTTAGATAATTTTCTCTATTGAAGAACCCACTTGCTTAAATAAACCTCTCATAATCATTCATAGCATTTGACATGCGAACCTGAAAGTAATGAGACCCCAGTTCTCCATTCCGCCGGCGGCAAAATCCGCAACTGACACTAGATCAGCTTTTGAAAGAGGGTATGGCACCTGAAATAATTTGGCCGTAAAATTAGGTTAGCAATACATATTTTTTTAAATTTAATTTTAGTGTCTTAAAAAACTGCTTTTATGGAGAGTCACCATGGAGCCAATTCATCAAGTGTCTCCGAATGCCTGAAAAACCTGAGAGGTTAAATATTCGCAAAAAACCTTACACATTTCAGAGACATCAATGTACTTAATCGGAAAGTCCTATAGCACATCACTTACATGAGCAATTTGTATAGCAATGATGACCATAAGGTATTTTCTATTAGTGCTTTTTGTTCTTTCAATTCAAATAAAATCTGTTTCACAAAAAAATGCCTGTCGGTTAGTCAATGGCAGGCGCCACATTATGCCTGAACCCCAGGCAGCAGGGTGTCCCGCAGACAACACCGAAGTGCTGCGAACTCCGCGGAGCCGATGAGCCAATAGAGACTCCTCCTCGACCTTGGTTGAAAGCCAAGGTTAATAGCCGCAGCCCTCGCATGGGCCAAGGTGGGGCGGCCAGCCTTCAGAGCCGACTACCGGGATACCTTACACAATGCCGTACCGCCTGCTGCGGACGAGTTGCTTTTGGAGGAGTACAGGGTGACCTACTGCTTGATGACAAAATTGAATAGATGCGAAACCGAATTTTTCATCACAGTAGCAGATTAGTGTGACCTTAGTTCTCTCACCGTTAGATCTTATTCTCCTAGGATGTAAGCTAGGTATTGGTGGTAGTAGTCCATGCAAACGCTTGAAAGCCATACAAGACGCTCTAAATAAACACATCTAGTAATATTTTTAGGGCTGACCATCAGCCAACGTGGTACCACGGTACTACTTGTTGCATTACTTCGTAAGATGGACCCCATAAATGTAAATGTGCAACAGTAGGAATTAATAAACCTATATTATGTTAAGTACACCATATCAACGCAGACATTTTTAGTGGTCACCGGAAGGCCTTCATTGGATCATCAAATATTGTCGTAAGTTCTCCCATGAATCAATATAGTACAGAACGCCTGATTCAAACAATATGCTATTTAAAAATATTCGATAATACCTTGGCGAGTTATCATAATCAGTTTGATCACGCCATACATTTAACCTTGGCAGGGACTTTGTGTAGTTTTGGGATCCTTTTAAAATCATCTGCAAAAATCCCTCCCAGTTCTCGAACTGAATTGCATTTTACATAAACCACTGTGAAGCTAGCATAAACAACCTAGTACTTTAAGATAATCGAGGCAGTGTCAGGATTCTAGAACTTTTGAAAAGCTTTCGAACGTGAAGAATTCGGTGGCCTAGCCTTAAAAGCTAACTCAATTTATGCCTCAATTTATGCGACTTGTTGGCGCCTAGTAAAGGAGAAACAGAACTCGAAGAAAGGCACGCAAGAACTTGAAGCACAGGCGCTGCCCCGGCATCTCCTTAGATTCTAAAACTGTCGCTGTCGAAGAGTTAATCCCATAGCCACGAATTTGTACAGGTGGTAGTGTTTTACGTGAAGTCGCGACAAACAAGACGTTATGCTGTCCAAGAGGTGTTGAAGCGTAAGGCGGTAAAAGCTACAACGTTATATACGCCCATATTAATTTATATGCACTGCCTTAGCTGCGCAAATGCGAAAGAATAGCATGAATGGAGTATTGCTTACCGTTCGATGGATATAAAGGTCGAAAGACGTTTGAATGAAATATGACGTTCGTACATAACAAATGAATCAGAACTAAGGGAATTTGTGACTCTCGTGTGATATTATAAAGGAGTAAAAATTTTTATACAGTTCATTTTGTTGTAATGTAACATGCATCGGGAAGTTTTCTCAGTGAAACGCCACGCTTCCACCAAGCGTACTTCTAGACGAGAGGCGTACGAAACAAACGTGGTTGCCTTAACTTAATTACGATACCCATAAGGAATCTATCACAGGCTATATTATACAAACTGAAAATCGGCGCGCAGATTGACCTTTGGAACTATGCTATACTCCTCATTCTAATAAATAAAGTACTCCATGTTTAAGTTATAACGTAGTCATGCTGTTCCAGTCTAAGCGTAATATTCTGAAGCTGCGCAAGTTTTTCAAGCCTGTGTTGCGCGGCAAGTCAAGCATGCTACCAGCATGGCCTACGATTTTCACCCCAAGCACAAGAATTTTGCAGTTTTACACATTAACTGATGGATGTATTACAGCCGGTGACCAATAAGATAAGGTCAGGAAATTCACACCTTCAGTCTTATGAAGCTGGTTTCCAACGATACTGTATCACCGAATATGCAGTCACCATATAAGTATTTAGAAAAAAGAATTACAAACACTCACATATATATATATATATATATATATATAT
>MNPL01002646.1:0-45670 GCA_002081605.1 Tropilaelaps mercedesae
ATATATATATATATATATATATAATATAATAATAAAATATAGTACAATACAACAGATACAACAATATCTGTAAGGCTGAAATATATATTTTTTTAATGATAGCTGCTTGACAAAACCAGTATTGTTGGTATTTGTGTTGCTATTATCGTTACGAGGTGTTAAATATAAGATAAAATGTAATTATGATAATCAAATAAAGTATTCATAATATCAGCAATTAATTATCAAAACGACGATATATCAAGTAACTACAGTATTGTTATAACCAGCCTCCTTTTTTACTTCTCATCAAGGATTTGAACTGAACTGATCATTTCCGTATATTTCATACTTACAAAGAAAACTAGTTTATTCGACGACAAGTTTCTTACATTCCCGGAAGCTTCAGGTGAAATTTTAAAATTATATAGGAGTTCAAGGAAAATGTGCATCAAAATTATTATCTTTTTTTCGTGAAAAGTGTACTATGTATGCATCATTGTCCATACACCTCCATATCCTCTAGTTGTAATCGGCGTAACCTTAAGGCACGGTGAAGCTTGTCAAATGTTTTGTTATGCTCCTTAACCTTAAGCTTTTTCATTTTCGATAACTGGCAAATCCGCAAATACGGCTAGAGTCCTTGTAATGATCGTGTTGTCATATAAACGAAATTGAGCAACATAGAGATACAATGTTACTAAATCATTTTTCCCCAGTCCTGGAGTCACCGTAAGCAAAATGGCGCGACTCTGTAAGGCGATATTCCGATACCATGCTTGCACGTCTTCAGAGCTCATCTGATTTATCGCTGGCCCTATTTTTCCTGCAAGAGCGAAAGGTCCGGCCAGGGCGCCGTTCATAGGCCGGCCGTACCGGCCGGCTTCCACAGTGAGAAGTGCTTAAAGCGGATACTCGTCAATCGTCATGTGCTATTTATTCCTCGTGCGGTAGACCAAGCGAATGCTTTAGTTTCAAGTACCGCTTATTCTTTGTCTTTCCGCTTATCGATTTGATTACTTGAAAAATGACGACGGATCTCCGCCACAGAAAAACTATTTTCAGAAAAACGGGTTTACGGTGAAAAACCGGTACCACTTACACATTTTAAATATAGAAATATTCGCTTGGTTTTCAATGATTCGTAAAACGGAATTTTTTTCAGCGCGATGTACGTAACACATAAATAATTAAAAACTTGCCGGAGATTTCGGTACCATAATACGCTATGTAAGCAAGCACTTTGTACGTTCTATAGCCACGTGCCATGCGCTTATCAATTCATAACTCTGAGTGGGACACGATTGCTCAATGCAATAGGCCATTTTGCTTTCTAGATAGCAATGTCTGTACAATATGTCGGTAGTAAACGACGCTGCCAAAGGATTCAGAGTTAATTAAATTTATTTTAAAATGTATCTTTCATCATAACAGGACTTTTATATAAACAGATTCTCTTTTATAATATATATTCTAGATACTACATATTCTGTATACAGAATAATATATCCATTTCGAATAATAAGAGTATCGCATTAATATCAAATTTTGTCAATAAATGGTGTGTAAAATAATATTAACGATAACAGATGTAGATGTTCGTCCCAACTTTATGGCTCTGTCTATGTTCGTTTGGGCTCAGCAACGTTCCTACGGCAATGCTTTGCCTAGACATACGCCATCGGCACCATCAATCCACTAAAGTAAAAGTGGCCAGAGCCACATCATCTTAGGCGGCTGTATTATTATAGCTTAGGCGCAGCCAGCACTAGTGTTGGTCAGCGACACGAGCACAGCTCGACAACAGAAGCTGTGCCAATAGAAGTTTGTCTACCCTGCGTCCTTCATAGTAAATCTCAGATAGATTATCCGCTGGCTTTTGGCCACCTAAGTCTACCCTGCACACTACCTTATTGTGGCAGCTTGCTTAAACGTCTTCTCTGTCTTCCAGTCTGCCTTGGCAGTGCAAAACTGCATCTTGAAGCGCGAATCGGACGTTCGCTCACCGCAAAGAGTCTGACTAACACGGAGACATTCACAGGAGAACAGCCTCTTTTTATGTAGCTTCTTTCGCACTGTTGCTCTTGCTGAACGAGCAAAGCTCTTTGGATAGCATGAACAGGACAACACTGGGCGAGTCTTTGTGGGTCATTGTCGAAGTCATCTAATTGGAACTCGGATCCGGGTTCCATCACAAACAAAGGCAACGAGGGGCGGCACCATATGGTCAACTTGTTTCACAACGCACCGAAATTACCTGAGAAGGTCTGTTCCAAGGTTAGGTATGCTTTAGAATTGATATGGAGGTTCGAGTGAAGATGGTAGAACAGACTCGAACATGTCTAGCGAACCGACTATGAAGAAATCAACTAATAAAACGAACAAAAATTATATGTATTCTGACTACGGTTATGTGCAACATATAGTGTATAAATTATTTTGCTTATTATATTTAGCTAAATAGTTCTAATGAATTAATCGGCGGCTGTACGTATGCGTACGGCCAATCGTACCCAGCAATACTAGGCGAACTAATAGACTTTAATGTGGGCAGATTTCTGCATTAAACCTGTGATCGGCAACAACTTTCTTGGGATGTTCCGTGAAACATCTGACCGGGAAGCTGAAATCGAAAGACACGCACTGTTTTACGTATTTTCGCACTCTTGAGTGAATCTCCCAGAAGCGACACACGGTCACCTGCGTTGGTGAACTTTCTTCACTCCTACTATTTGAAGCACCTCTCTTTAGCTTATCCTAGTACGTGCATTTATTTCGAAACTAGAATGCACAACATGCTACAATATTCTATTTCTATGCAAAACCTTAAGGATATGAGCAAACGAAGCCTTGCTGTACATCAATCGTACAGTACATAGGGCATTTTTCAGTTCTCGGACACCGTTATCTGAGCCATCTTCTGCCCCCGTTCTGTCTCGTCCTCTGTCTTTCCACAAATAAGTGGTCCATGTCACATAAAGCCTTTCTTTTCTAGCTTCTATGATGTATGGCGTCTATATAGTATAAGCAGAAACAACTGAACGAGCTTATGGTCGCTAGTCGATTCGCTCTCCGCTTGTAGCCAAAGCCTTTATGGCATACAGCACTCCGTCTTCAGAGCTTGGCTACGCAAACGCTACAGTTGGTTGCGGCGACGGTTGCTAGTTGATGTTGTACATGGTATTCGGGGCGACTATGAGGGCCAGGACGACAAGCTGGCTTCAGCGGCTTGGCCGGTGGTTTTCAAAGCGAGGAAAGATGTCTGCGGAACGCGACGATTGTATATGCCTATGAGTGAGACATTGTGTGAATGAAGACTTAGGACTCGAATAGATTTGGACACGAACGCTAAATAGACCTAACGGCAGCCGGTAATAAAAGGGGACTGCGTAGGTAAACGGCAGTCGCCCGAGAGAAAGAATTACGTTTTGAATCGTAGAATTGCTTGTAACATTGGAATTGGTTGCTGCTGTCTTGTATGATGTCTGAACGTATGTATACAGATTATTTTGAATACTTGAATGACTGATAGTACTGGCCACCCATGTCTTTGATAACTAACTCTTCCGCCGATGCATCCGTTTGTTAAGAAAAACTTGTATATAAAATTGAACCATAATGAAGTGACATGACTCTCTCGCCACCACTAGATACGTAACATTTACGTTACAGTGCAATTGATCGCTACTAAAATACTCATTATCATTATATTAAAAAATGTACAAAGATCTGCTTATACTATGCATTGGAATTGGATTCGAGTGAGAATTTAAAAATGGAAATGGCTCGGTAGCCTTGTCGACTATGAGTGGGAACGCGGTCATGAACGGCGAAGGGCGTGCTCTCAGACTAGGAAAATGGGGTCTAGCCCAGGGCTTACTCTGAGTGCCAGAGTAAGCGCGACCCTCTATATGCTAATGGTGTTCTTCCCGAGCCCGCTTGCCTTCATGCCGGGTTCGTTCTCCATTGGCCATATGGCTCAGCTCAACATTATTTAGGGATCTATGCACTTGAACACGAGGATATGTCGTCCCTCGCTGGCGTTTTCGTGTCGTACTTTTACGCAGAAAAAGATTGCCTTTGGCCTCAGCTTCTCGGCGTGACACAGCGCACCACTACGTCGTACATAATAAAAATACAACATAGTGATGGGTGTTTGCGCTACAGCTAGCTCCGACGCTCGGTTCTCTTCTCAATGACATTTTCAATGGTCGATGCGAATACGACCCGTTGACTGTTAAGCACAACCATTTACGAACAGCCACATGGTGAATGTCATTGTCGTTATGAGCATTTGTACAGTATCGTATGTGTCTAAACATAGAAATCGCAGAACACCAGGGATTTTATAAAATATGCACTTAAGTGCACCACGCCTGAGTGTTCAGTCTAATCCTCGACCACTATTTTCCGTATCGCCCTCTCTCTTTTTCTTTCTCTTTTCTAGTTTTAGACGTACATTAACACGCGATACGATCTCAATGCTATAGTATTAAACCTATGCCAGGAACATTAGATTACACTGTTGTCGTTATTGTTACAATAGTAGCAGTCATCATAATTAGAAAGCTCCTCCCGTCACGTCATGTTTAACGAGTTGGTTAGAAGAAGGCCCCGTGGAGTAGAAATGAGGGATGCCAAAGGTGACACATCTCCGCGTCAGAGGCCGCATAGTTGAGCCAACCGAAATCGTTAACGGTAACAGCGGAGGCCTTATTTTAACAGTTGTATAGTTAGGGTTAGACAAATGAAAATTAATTCCAGTTCATCCGCATATGTTTACAATGCGTTTGAGGCTTAATATAAAGTCTCGGTTTTCTTGCTCGTTTGCGACAAACGAATATAAATAAAATTACTATTGATCTCTGAGACTTTTTATTTGGAAACATACTCTAAAAAATAACGCATTGTATTATTAATATCATTATTATATTTACGTTTCACTATCACATCTGTATAAAAGAGAGGACAATTTTTAAATCTGTATTTTTAATAGTAGTACCTCTATGTTATCTGTGTAATAGTCCATAACCACCTGCGCTGATCAGATCAACCAGATTTTTCACATTGCCCTTGAATAATCATTAGATTATTATGAAGATATTATGCGACTCCTCAGCATATTTTTTGGTACAACGCAGAAATTAATCAGTCTTTAATTGTAAAGCATAACACATGCAAAACCTCGCTCGCTACGGTCTTGTTCCAATGATACCAACTTGTATACAGGGCTATCTGATTTTCGACTCGAGTACTAAAGTTATGCTGCGAACCTTAAAGGCATGCCAACATATAACCGAATCGGATCCGCAGTTCGCGTTAGGAAATTCACCCCTTAGACGAAATGGACCGAAAAGCCTAGTTACGGGTCGCTGACAATTCAAAAAATGAATCAACATAAATCTTTTTACTATACCTATACAAAGTAAGTGGATAATTTTGGCATCCACATCTCTGTCTCAGCCACCTTGCCAGGTGTAAGCTAGGAGGAATAATGACTTTGACATCTATCAATCTTGTTCGAAAGATCGGACCTTTACAGCATCATCTGTGAGCTATACGTTTACTTAAACTCGCCCGTCAATTTGCAATACGCTTCACCTACTATCCCATTAGTCAAGATTGTCGAAATTTATCAAGCTTCATTTTCCCGCTTTCTATAATTTGGAGAAACGAATGCATGCCGTATTGCAAACTTGACGCAAAGTAAAGTCGATTTTCTAGCACGTTACCTTCGACCTAAAATGAGCCAGCCTATCTGTGAATAGTTAAATAAGCTGCGGGCGTAAATCTAAGATGCGATGGAATACCACTTACTTATTACTAGTTCTTATTTTACGGTTTTCGAGCTGTTAATCAAGACCTGTGGCAGTTCACATCAATGACAGCAAAACAGATTCAATAGATAAGAGTTTAGTTGTTCGCTGACCTAAAAAATATTTTTTTAAAGCTGACCATCAGCCAAAATTTAACGTCCACGGTAGTAGTTTTTGCATTACTTCGTAAGAGGTACCCCATATAAAGGTAAATATGCACTGGCGGGGATCGAACCCGTACACCTACGTGTCTCCTCCAGCCGCAATGCGCATACGAATGCACCAAGCCACCGAGCTCGACAGTTGTTCGCTGACCTAAACAGCCCTAATAGGATTATACAGTTCATGGAATAAACAACGACATAAACCGCATCATGTTTTCTGCATTGATGCGGAGTCTCTAGAAGAAATTTCTCTGAGTAGCCTATGTACGAAAACATCTTTGATTCCACTCCTTATACCATTCTAACGCTTTGCCCAAAAAATATTTTGATCTAACTGAATGACCAAAAAATACTATTCATATTTAACCTGATTCATATATTAGTAGTAGTACAAATAATATTAATAATATTAATAATAGGAGCTGGGTTAGGTAGAAATTTCCAAAGTTGGGCGACATAGAAGCCCGCAGCTGTTCGACTTTTAGGATCACGCACTTGCTGCGACCTCCAATTAATTGTTAGCTTAACTTCCTGTCATTTAACAAAGGGAACCATAAAACGCATGACAACGCAAAGAAGGCAAACACGAACGTGGTCCAACCATCACGCGTTTTTGTGTATACCGTCCTGAGCATGTGGTTGAAACCAGTTAAATTTTTTAAGAGATAGTACTGTCTTGAGCCTCTAAGCATTTACCTTTCAAACCAATTGCTAGCCACAGCGGCAACAATTAAAAGATATGCATCTTGTCAACGGGTGGTAAACCGACCGCACAAAGTCTGTCATCTCTTTCCGGACACATCCTAAAGGACACATAAAAATAAAGAGAAGCAACCATCGCTGCTATTTTTTTGCTTTCACTTCATGTCGGGTATGCGTTCCACAAAGCATAAAAACGAAACCAGTTGGCAGGCGTGAACCAGTCCCGTAGCGCGACCCCATCATTATGAAAAGAGCACGCTTTTTAGGACAGCGTGAAGCAGGGCTCAATGAGGCGATGCCGATAAGTACCCCTAGAGCAATAGCATAAGGCAAAAAAGTTCTCCCAGACCTGCGACAGATGTGGAAACTAGAGCATATGGAATTTGGCCTCTGTTCCTTTCACTTCGCTATAAGATACTGAAAGAAACTTCTTGCTATTTCGGTAGCAGCGACACAGCCATTCGAAAAAACGTAAGATTGGGAAAGAGACTAGAATAACAAAAAAGGCTTCAACCATTATTTTTGCGCTAGGAAAACATTTAAAAGGCCATTCACGTGTTTGTTATAGCAAATTGGTAGTCTTTACTGTATGCATAGATCATTGGCGTCAATCGGAACGCCCAGTATACATGGCATGAAAGGCAATCTATCTCGAGCATTTTTATTTAAAAAATCATTGACATTTGTATCCAGGCAATCTACGTCGAGCACTTTTCTATGTCATGATGACAAAGGTCAATGGTTTTCTAAATAAAATCATTGACATTTGTATCCAACCACACTGACATTGCTTGTTTCGAGGAGTTGGCGTGGAATAAACAAAGTCCGTACTAATACTACAAACCAGTTAAGGACAACACGAGAAAGGCCTAATCTGTCCGTATTGATTCGAGGGTTATAATACTCAGTACCACTGCTTGTGTCACATACGATAGCATTTTCCTAGTCTTATTCAATAACTTGCTTGCCTTCACCAGAAAAGCTCTTCACGGTTTAGGAAATCTGTCACGCCTCAGTAATCATTTTCCTGTGATAAAAAATTCAGTTCAAATATTATTCGACAACATTTGTCTGCATTAGATATTGTTATCATTTTTCTCGCACGAATAGAAGTATCTTAAAGTAACACATTTGCTTAGCTTGTAAATGCGATGATACCAAATTAATTCGCATTTCTACGGAGTTGGCTAAATTATACATCTCTGTGATTAAGGCTACCAATTTCTGCAAGCTAATCATTGTAGTATAATGCAGTTATTATTTATTAGTTGAGGCCTTAACACCATGCATAAATGTCCACCAGGCCTTTTCTGCTCATCAAATTTAATTACCTATCAAACGCATTATGTGTCCTATTCAGGTTTAGATGAGGGCTCCCCTCTTGGCGACGTCACTTGGGTGCCTGTTAAAATTCAATAAGAACTCTGACACGAATTTGTAAGGGTGTTACCTCAAATTAGATTTTTAGATTCATCTACGTCGACGATGTATGGTTAATTGGGTAAGTTAGGATTTAAAATGAGGTTCTTTCAATTAACTGTACCAAATAGAAATGAAACTATTGAATGTGTCGCGAATTTTAGACAGAAAATGAGCTTATTATAAACTACCTTTCCATTGTTCATTCAGGCCAATGGTACCAATGTTAGTAAGATTCATGAAACGAAATTCATGAAAAATACGAAAAATTATTTTTTAGAAGCTTACCTAGAGTTTCTAACTGGGTAGTTTATGCACATAATTGTGCTACATTATCACCAACGTCGTATATTTTAGTATTATGTAACTGTCATATTGTTACCGCGATATTTTCCATTTGTTTGCAAGTTCGACATGTAATTGAATGGTTGTGTATTTCACTACTGGACTTACCTACACTGGACATAGTAATAAAGAGAAGTGTGCTTGAATAACAACAATGTAAACACGTAAAAAAAATGGGGAGAAGCCGGCAATGTCAAACTTCACACGCATTGCTTGGTGCATTTATATCTATAATAAGGATGATCATTAACTACTGAAAACTTTAAGCTTTTCTTCTTACGTCTGCAAAAACGGTTTTCAACAGTTTGCAATTTGGTTTTTCGTTTACATGAAGCAATGCTGCACGCCAACACTGCTTAAATGACACCTACTCTGCCGTATGTTTGCAGCACGACACGTCGCTCATCAGGACGGCCAGCCAACGATCGTCCTTGAAAATCGAGCCAGCTCAGTCGATATGAATCGCATCAATGCGGTTGCAGATGAGGACGACTTTAGTCATTTTCGTCTTGAAGGGCCGTCCCGTGCCGAGGTCGTCCCCTCAATCAACCGGACCCTGACTCCGGCCAACATCACCGCTCAACTCGGGTCCACTGCGTACTTGCACTGCGTTGTACACAATCGAGCACAGAAAACGGTTAGTACAAACGAGCGTCAGTTGATCCTTATTCTTTTTTCCGTCGAAGTCATCCTGTGAGTCTATCAGAATAATATATGGATAAGCACACTGTGTTAAAATCTCAAATGATAATTTTAGTCTGCCTTTGAAACATTTTGGTCTATTGACGGAGGGCCTTTGGCTTATTCATTTAAAAATCCACCTGCGTTCCTATAAAATTAGAGCTACAAAATCCACTAATTTTTCTAGGGACATATAAGATTTGCCTGAGGTCGCATATGAGAAGAATGAGAGAAGCTGCTACTGAGAACGTGTATCACATCGCTATGTAACAGTAACTATGGGACCGGCCACTGGACCATCGCCAACAGTCTCTCACTTGGAAGTAGATGTACCCATCATAAACAGGGATTGCCCCTTAAATTGTGTTTCTCGGAAAATAATTATATGGTGGTTAGCTGTTTTATTTTACGAAGCGAAACATATATTTGTATTTTAGGCAATATTTTTACGCAAGAATATGTCCCTTTACGGTTCGGGTGGCAGTACAAGAGGGTTTAAATATAATACACGTTGGAATATGACTATTGCTAAGGTTCCGCATGATGGTTTTCGTTCGGATCAATATTAAATATGGCATTATAATGTGCTTTAACATGCATGCATGACCTAATCTGTTGAAGAGATTAGGTCGCCTTTCTTCACTTATCTATACATTAATGAGCCATTTTACCTGTTTTTCATTACAAAAATGGCCGTCGGTAATTAATATTGGTTAAGTACACGATTTGTACTCTTCTGTATCGTATTTTTATTATATGTTACACGTAGTCCGCTAATGTATAAACATACATTAGCGGACTAACCATCAAAATAACGTTGATCCCAATGACTTTATAAGAAAATTAAATTGTTACGGGATACTATTCTGCAAGCTTCCGATTCTATTAACTGCTACGGTTTCGGACGGTTAACCGGCTAAATCTGCGATATCCTCTTTGCTTCAAAGCCTTTTTCTTTTTGCTTATACACGAAATTGTATGAAATGAAAGGATGTTACGCTGAAAACTCGGCACGAGCTGTAAATTCGTCCTGTCAGTCTGTTTATGGCAGCATCTAATTGAAATGAGCTCGAGAGAGAGCAATATGCCCAATGCGTTAGAAGGACTAAATAACGCAGCAATGATGATGCGATTTACTTTGCCAACGCTACGAAGCGAAGCACCTCTTGCAGTTGGTGCTCGATGTTGATGACAAGCTGTCCCCTCCCATCGTGGCTTTTTCCTTTCCTGCCGGTACATCACATAGTCCCACACGTCATCTTGTGATTCCTCATGCTCTTTGTCTCCCTAATGCAATACCCTATCTTGTCAACATCCTTTAATACGAACTCCGATATTAATAAGCCACTAGCTGGCTCCCGACCAGGAGCCGCTGAAGCCCTGAATGAGCCCAGATGGAACACCATTGCCCGAGCAGTCGAGTGCCGCCTGCAATGAACTTGCAATGAACGGGTTTTAAGTGGTCGAACGTATCATACCATCATACCAAATCATCTGGGTAAGCAGGCATTCGGAATGATCTCATAGACAATGTCACGCGATAAGAGGTCAGACCGCAAGTTTCATTGCGATTATGTACGAAGCCAGAAGGGTCCAGGATATTAACCTATGCCAACTACTTAATCAGTAGAAGGATGAGGCTGTAGAAATACTGAGAAATAGAAAAATATAGGTGTACCAAGAAATGCCTTATGGTTTGTGTTTATAACACAGTCATGAAAGTGGAAATGGTAAAAAATGCAGGTGTAACCATGGCAAAATATCCATGATATGGGTCATAATCCAGGAGCACACCTGGGTGCAGGTTAAACGAGTGGTACACTTACTAACATAAGTCTCTTCTTAAACTTATCGTGCATGCAATACAGGCTAAAATCACTGCAGAACTGAGTCCGCTAGCAGTCCTAGAGAAATTGTTTTTTTCACCACCCGGTTGGGTAGTTATGCGTGGGATGTACGCCCAAGAGTTTCTCATTGGCATCACTAATACTTCACTGATGGCTGGTGTTGTCTCTCCAATGAAAAGCTTTAACCTCATGTGATGACCCTGACTGTAGGTGACGGGTTGCGATTTTTTCCTTGGATAGGCTCGCGGCACGCCGGATTTTAACTGCAATTATTTCTCCATGCAGTTTCTCTTAGCGCATTCGGATCAGTACATACCAGTCTTTTTTAGTTTCTCGTTTAAGTGAGAAGGTTGAGTGACTCACTGAATAGCGAGGTAGCGGTGCTATGAGAATATATTGGTAGCGATGACGATAATAATGAACAAGATGTGGAGGGGCCAGCTGAACGAATTGAACACAAGGACTAGAGAAGCAGGACAATGTTTATGGACGCCTCCTTGAATCACTGTTTATTTCCATCGTTGCCTTGAAGTTTTCAGCCGACATTACGGCTTCGGTGATTCTAGTAAAAAAAAAACAGTAAGTGGAAAGCGCTCGAAGGAAGAGTAAGCTCCAGATCTAATACGACCGAAATGCAGTCACAAAGGTGGCATTTTTACTACACAACTGAGCGGCAAACGTAAAGCGACAGTCACATGAACTGAAGGGATTGTGGCTCGAATGTGTACGATCTCACTTCAATCTTTTGACGTGCCGTACCTTCTTTCCTGCCTCCTCTATCTCATAAGGGTCTACTTATCTTAAGGCAGAAAAATGCGTCACCCCATTTCAATGTAGTGCACATTTTGTAATTGGGGAGCACAGCTACAATGAGACAATAACCGTCATCAGTTACGCAAGAAATAAACAACTACAATTGAATGATGAGTAGAAAAACAAATGTGTATATTACTTCTATGTAAATGTGTTATCCGAATTTCGTGCCTTAGGTGACGTGGTTGCGCCGGTCTGATTATCACATCCTCACTGTTGGCCTTCTCACCTACACGAGTGATGAGCGCTTTTCATCCAGCGCGAGGGAACTGCAAAGTGGCGACGCCCTCACGTTTCCACTAATGAGCAAAGGGAGCCCTATAGCGGCGACAACTGATATTAGTGAATGGGATCGAACTGAAAGGGGACCAGATCGGGAGCGAACCGAGGACTGGATGTTGCAAATTCGTGGAGTGGCCAAAGCTGATGGTGGAGACTACGAATGCCAAATTAACACACGACATCCTTTAGTTAGCACACACATTAACCTCATCGTTCTGGGTGAGTTCGGCTAGCACACACATTCCCACCGAAGACTTTAGAGTCGAGCGGTTTTTAAACTTGACGATTAGCGGATGTTATGCACCTTTCCAATAAGCCTTAAATTTAAGTAAAACTTGGGACAACTGGCACCTAGAGTTGGTGCAATATACAGTGATGCTCAGAAATTTCTGTAAATACCCGTCTACTGAAAATATAAGTAAATTGCGTGCACGAAAATAAAGCTAAGTAGGAAAGGTAAAATAAATAAACTATTACCTCAATCAAAAGGCTTTGCATGATGTTGCTAAAGGCAACTATGCCGACCCTTTTTTCGAAATCAAAAGTGGTAGAGCACGACCGCAAAATGTAAATTAATTTTTAGGCACAAAGAAGGTTCTACACTTAAAAATGTGTAACTCAATTTATGAATTGCAAGTTGAATACTACTAGTACATTGTTTCATTCTTTAAACTATTGCTTTTATAACCATCTGAGGCCATGCTTTTACGGTGAGCTTTCGTCTAAATATTCGCCATATTATACATATAGCCATATACTTTTTTTCTCATAGCTGCGAGCGCTCCGATATATGCCGATGCAAGTTTTACATTTCGTTAAAAGTAAGGTAAAAATTCATATATATGTGTAATAGTTTTACTATATATGCACCCTTCTCCAGATATTTGTGTAGCAATAACGACTCTTTTGCAACACTGTATTCTTGCATTTTCAGCCCCATTTGCAACTATTGTAGAGTCACCTGAATTATACGTGAACAGCGGAAGTACGATTGCTTTGACTTGCGTGATTCATGATTGCCCCCAGCCACTAATGCACATCTTCTGGTATCACGAGGATAAGGTTAGCACTGAGAGGTACTATTAGCCCGTGGAAGGATCTAACTCGTGCTACGCGTTGTGTGATGCATATGTAGTAGCATTGTTGTGCTATAAAAGCTCTATTATAATTATGATGGCATTCGCTTTATTTAACATAATTGTATTATCAAATGAATGTTTTTGAGTTGTAGTATCTTTAAGCTTTTGCAGACAGAAACTTTCTTAACTATAAGATTTGAATCAAAGATGTGTAATGTTAATCAACGTTAAGGACGTCGCAAATTAAACTTGTGTAAAAAGACTGAATACACCATTTTCAGCACAGTCAAAGTTGAAATAGAAGAACAAATACAGCTTCAAAAAGTATTGGCGCAAAAATGAAAGGCATGAACAAACTAAGTTAGTTCACCAACATACCAACTTTGTACAGGTGATCAATTACGAACGACACGTCAATGTCACATCGGGACGACCGAGTTCAATGTCAGAGGAATTCCGAATATCCAAAGCAGCATCAGACGTTTTCGGACCGAGCAATGACCGGCGCAGTTGGATGTGGACACAAATATCTCAGCTGCTTATTCATGTCGCATCGACGGAGCATTCTGGAAGATATATGTGCGCTCCTGTAGACTCCACGCCGGCTTCTGTGCACGTTCATGTATTGCAAGGTCAGTTTGTACATACTATCTTCTGAACTTTGTCGCCCTCGGTGGCTTGGTGCGTTCGGGTGTGTCTTTCAACCGGAAGAGACACGTAGATGCACAGGCTTGATCCCCGCCGTTGCATATTTATATTTATGGGATCTGTCTTACAAAGTAATGCAAAAACGGCTACCGTGGACGTTAAATGTTGGCTGATGATCAGCTTTAAAAAAATATTTTTGATGATCAGCCCTAAAAATATCTTTTTGATGTTACTTTTTTTTTAAGCAAACCTATTCACTGAAATTGCGTTTATACAAACCTCGGCCTCTCGCTTCTTTACAAGCGTTATCTTCTTGTTTAATACAGAGACTTAATGTATGTCAAACATTTGTGGTTTTCCATAGCTGAAGAGCACCTCGGTTCCCGTAGGTCACATGGTACGTCATCCGCTGGGGGATCGCGAGCACTCGAGAGTGGATCAATACTGAACCGGCCTTGGACCGCCCTGTTCTTTTTTAGCGGTCTTCCACTCTTGGCGTTAGAACTGCTTTTTCTTATCGCTGTAGCGAGGTCCACGTGACATCAACTCAAGCTCTGGGTCCACCAATCAGATCGGCAGGTTACTACGAAACAAATCTATTTTTATTTTTTCCCATGCATGCATTTAAAAAATAGTGCCTTTTGTGAAAGCCAGCTATAAAATTCCGCTTGCCTGTTTATTTATAATATATTTTCGTCTGTGCTACTTGTCCAGTGTGCTGCTCATTACAGTCGCGGGGCAGCGTTGAGTGAAACATGAGATTGTCAGTAGAAGCTGAGGGCGTCGTTTATAGTCGTTTATACTAAGAGAAAACCAAGTTGTAACGAGCTTTTCGCCAGTTTTCAGTCAAAAACCGGATTTAACTTGGAACAAGATGAGTGTCATTATACTAGTGTTCCGGAAGACAACGGGGACGCAAATTTCCAGTTCCAGTCGTAGACAAAAGATGTCAGGCCCTTCAGCTAGGAGAAGCGCGGTGTACCATGGCCCAGTTGGGCTTAAACGCATCTGAACTTCGCGGTCATCTAGACTTCGTCTGGGGGCTCTTACATGAACGACGACGCAGATGCACTGTTATCGATATTACTCTATAGATGCCCACAGACACTTAGGGCAGAGTCCAATTTTGTTGTTTCTCTAAGCAGCTAGTGATACTCCAATTTTTTGTAAATATTGTTTCAACTAATTAAAACAGCAGAATCAAGTTATGCCACATTAAGGTAATAACAGAGAAATAGGCCCATGAGAACAGCTGATGAGGACTAGTCAAGCGGGAACAGAGTGATAAGCTTTATGAAAACATTTCAGAAATGTCAGAGGAGTTTATGGGTCTAACCAAAGTGCTCGTTAGTCACTTACGCGCTTAATGAGGTTTCCACCTAGTGTTCGTCCACCTGAATGTATGCGCTACTGTTTCTGGCGTCAAACTAGCGATTAATAATAATAATAATAATAATAATAATAATAATAATAATAATAATAGCACCTCTTAAACGTGGGAATTTTGTACGAGTGGTGATGGTGTAATGAATAGAATTAGTAATTGTTTTACTCCTAATTAATCTTTTACTAGTAATTGTTCAAAATACTAAGACTGCATAGGAAATTTCGACAATTGTCTGGTACATGGATAGCGAGTGAAGCAGCGTTCAAGCGGCCGGGCATAATGTCAACCCGCTACTGTATGTGCGTGTGTATAAAAATATTTACAAATAAGTCTACTGCCGCCGACTGATTATCTGTGATAAGCTGTATATACTAGCTAGATCAACAAATGTACAATAAAGTCTAAAATAACAAATTCTTTGAAAGACCTATCTACTCGAATGTTGTCTTCACAGAAGCTGGAGCTATGCGTAAATTTATTGACACAGATCTGTATTTTACCTATTTGTAAAAAAATGGATCGTAATGAACATAGTGATAGGTTAACCTATAGACGTTTCACTAAGCGTATACCTATCATTTTGGTTTATGTTTAATAGTGGAAAACACACCAACTAATTAAAACATGGATAACGCCGAAACGCTTTGTATTATCAGGTTGTAATCTTGCAGTTCAGCTGATTGGGTAGCAAGCGGATAAGCAGGCGTAGATGTTTAACTTTAAGGCGTGCCGCTGGTATTTTATTTACAAAAGGTAGGTTTTTGTCAAGCGTCTGTATTTGTACGTCCTTCCTGTATCTTGCATTTTGCAGGCCGTGCAAAATGCAGAGCCTGTTAACCTGTAGCTTAAAGCATTATCGAGTATCATAAATTTATTCGGCTTCTTAATGACGTTAATTAATTACGTTGATTGGATCAACTTCTGACTTCGTTAATAATGAGAAAGTCTTCAGTCCTTTAATAGCTTTACCGGACATGTATATTAAGATAGCTTAGTACCGTAAGAAATAGCTTTTACATAGACTTGTATATTCCCAGAATCACTTACTTGACTGCTAGTTTAGTTACCTATACATACATAGCCTACTCTGTATGATACGGCTATCCCTCTGTTACCCGGGTAAGATAGAACGCATGCTTGCGCAATACTTTCATACGTTTGCAAATCACCGCCCCCCTTCCTGTAGAGTTTACGTTGTTATAACTTAGATATATTAGTCAACTTTCAATGAGGCTGCAACAGATTCAGTGTACATTAAGAATTCATCGAGTAGTTATGGGAATAAACAGATGTGCTGTTTGTTATATCGTTTTAATCCCTTGTCAATATTGTCCACTCGATTGCATTCCACGACGAACAACTACCCACGATTTACTTCGTTTTGGATTTCATGATCTATCTGTTCAACAGGGGCAGCTCTACAGGAGAAAAACGGGCGGCGACGATGAAGCGATGTGTAGATGGTTTGCGTGTGTCTAGGTGTGTTTGTGTGGCAGAGCCGTTCATGTATTGTTGCTAAAAGGTAGCTTGCTACACGCCCTGTGTTACATTACGGCTATTTCTCAAATAGTTCGCAGCTGGCACTATTCTGCTGCCCTACTATAATTAGCATGGCGCCACGACGTGTCGATGGGTTTCAGCACCAGCTTCTGCGCATGAGAGCGCGGCCACATGTCTCCCATGAGGCTGGGGCCATTTCGGAGTTTGTGGGATACTAAAAAGGTTTGGTTATGTCGCCAATGGATACCCATAATGGCAGTGCTGTCACCGGAAATCATCAAACGATTGTTTAGGAGTACAGAGCAATCGTTGTATTATAGCGTTTTCCTATCACATACTATCCAAGCGGTAGTGACCCGTATTTCACAACAGAGGGCCAAAGAAAATCTGGCGTATAACATGTAATATGTGATCAATTTTCAAATACTCTATATACAAAATTGTTTTTAAACTAAATTATGGTTTCCAACATCCAGGCACTCTACGCTAGTGCCACCTTGATAAAAATTTGAAAAACAGATTAGGAATTATTTAATAGCTTTAATAGCTAATTATTTAATAGCATAAGTACTGGGTAGCATAAATAATACGTGTTCTTCAAAAAATAGAGAAAGCAAAAGCATAAAAGCGACTCTTGAAACGAACGTATTCTTAATAAGAAACGCACGACTGCATAATTATGTGGATATGATAGCTAGGTCTCTAAGTAATTCCTATGGTGCGCGAATGTTTAATAACGACGTGTTGCCTTTTTATTTTGCTTACTTGATAAGAACGGAAAATAAAAATAAAAACACATTCGAGAGATAGCACATATATTCCAATATAGTCAAATTCTCAGGGTACCTCCTTGGTCTGTGGAAACACAACGTTCTTGTTGTAGAACGAGATTATGAATGCTTTTTCAAGCCTGCCTTATTAATTTTATTATAATAGATAGGTATTGATAATTCGTGACTTCGTCGGGTTTTGGTTGCGCATTTCAAGGTTGAGCGAAGACTTTGCTGATATCGTATCCCAAATGCATTAACGCCGCTTAGACGTAAACATGCATTTTCCCATGTATGTGTATCACCAATACCAGCAGCTAATGATGGCAAAGATAACGAGCAAGAGTGCACCGTAACTCCATGCCATACCGTCATATAATGGTTTTCGTTACTTCACGCAGCTCTTCAAGGCGAAAACGTCTAGTGCGCTTTAGATGTAACCTAGAACCTTCTAACCAGCAGTACCGCTTACACAGTGAACGAGGTATAGTTATACGCCGAGTTTTCGAGAAAAGTCGATGGATAAGGTCTTGAATATAATATCGAAATGAGTGCATATTTTCGCAAAGCCATAGCACACTAAAAGGGATCGAATATTTTGAGAAGTTTTGCCGTAACCCACCTTGATGATAATTACCATAATTCTGCATAACATTATTACCTTCCGTGCTAATTTGTTGTCTGTTGAAGGAGAAGCAAAACTGATTACTTCTTTTCCTGCCCGTTTGATATTGTTAAGCTTGAGATGAACAGGAATTTAACAACAGAAATGCGTCATTGCAGTGCCTCAATTTCATGGTAAAATACTACGTCTATTTTTTTAAGTATTTTAGAAACAATTGTTGACTTTAAAACCATTTTGGGAATTCTTGGTATTTGGTCGTCTAAGAGGTATTCAATCATTATGGCTAGTGAGTGCCTTTTAGTTTTGCCGTCTCTGGTATCGATTTTCAACGAATTTTCAGTATGCTTTTAACAATATTTGTATCGGTCGTCATAGGCAAAGAGTAATTGCGGCTGCATCGGCAATAGTAGCAATGCAAGATCAGAGAGTTAGCAGCTGGCAATAGACGTTCTTTTTAATTAGACAAAATGTTTTCTCACCTGTGGAATCACTGATATAACTTTTGAGCAGGTGATTAGAGAGTTAGCAGCTGGCAATAGACGTCCTTTTTAATTAGACAAAATAATGTTTTCTCACCTGTGGAATCATTGATATCACTTTTGAGCAGGTGATTATTTTTGACTGATGTGGGATTTTGTGTGTCGATATTTTAGGATATTTCTAACCTAAAACAAAATGATGTTTCAAAGGCCAAATCTACGGATAGAGTAATACGATTTATTTTGATATAATATCCTAACGTTTAACAATGTTTTCGACTTCTCTAAATTAAATGCATTCGCGAATAAACTTCGAGCTATGCAGCCTTGAATTGGACTTACGAAAGGATAACCCCCTTTTGATGCTTTTGCTCCAACATATTAACTCCTCACTAAGCTCCATCTATAGAAAGTTCCATGGTGTGGGAAAATCAGTTTTATTTTAGTGAAAGTATGTATTAATTTAGATAAAATCAAGCAGCAACTTGTATGCTCAATTTCCCAGTTCATTTGTACGGTACTTATTTCTATATTCTTTGTGAAATCTCAATACACTTCCCACGAACGAAAGTTTAATTAACCTTTACTTGAACTGATTAAAAGTCTTATGATGTAATTATACTTTCTAACTTAACCCAACCACTCATAGTTACAACTGAAAACGCATACTAGCAAATATGTCTTCTCCTAGTTGTTTCGTTTCTAAAGAATTGACCCGAAGGTACCACCCCAGAACAATGAATAATTGACTCACGCAGGTATATGAATGCATTCAATCATTGGGTAAGATGGATATTGCTGAACAATCTTAACATAAACTTATGGAAAACGCCGATTTCACGAAATAGACGTGCATAATATCTTCAACTTATATCTAGCCCAATAAATGAAATTACGAGTCAAATAAAAATATTGTATCTATACCATATTTTCAGATAAAATGACATTTGAAAATACGTGAAAGTGTGGCATGTAGTTTTGTCACGTAACAAAAAAACACGTTTCGGGCTTTAGCTCGACAAAGTGTTTCTTCCAAATGGGTACCGAAGGTCGCTGGGACTAAATAACATTAAAGATATTTGTTTACCTCTGGTTCTCTTTTTCGGTAGTACATGCCTTTTTGGCTCATCTGTTCGTTGCTGTATAGCTATATGTGGCAGACAGGTTGAATGATGAAGTCGATGTAACCGATGGCAAGTATATCTTGGCTACTGGTACGTCGAAGCTTATTGATTGCTCAGGCGGTGCGGGTACGACGCAAACTAGATAGGACAGATGTATGGACGGTGTAAAAGCTTTGCTTTTTGATTTTCAATTATATACATCTATTAACTGTTATACTAAACACATTCGTTGCGCTTTGCATTATTTTAATGTCCACATTTCATTATACACACATTGGATATCGTTGGATATGGATAGTGCGGCGTGGTGGTTTCAACTTTTTTTTTTTACCAACACAACATTGACGAAAAAGCAAACGAAGCTTGGTGATCTATACGGTCTTCCCATGAGTGAAATGATGGCTCCTCCATTCATATGCTCGGTCAACCAATTAAGAAAATCACAAAGTGTAATTGAAGTACCCGAAACATGCTGGCAGATATGGAGTTTTGTTTAGTTTTTTTCAGCCTCTTGATCACGCCTGCTGTTGCTACTGCAGCTGGACTACAAGCTCTGTGCCAGGGTAAGCGGGCAGACGAAGACTGTATTTCGCTGCAAGCGAGCTGGGCACAAAGCGTCCGCCAAGAAAATGTACGCCTTTGTAGTTCTGCACACCCTTCTTCGGAGCTGTGAGCGATATTATCATGGCCGGCTTGATAGAATCGGCATGTGGTCCCATCTCGACGTCCCACCCTGACGGAATGTCTACACTCACAACCGGAACCTGTAAACGCAATTACCACATAAAACGTACGGATTCGCTGCATCAGCTTTGAACATTTGCACACGTAATCAAGCTTTGTCATTCGCGCCGAAGACAGCAAAAAAGTCTTAAAATGTCTTCAAAATCGCGGATTTTTAATTTTTGCATTAAAATTCAAATGCATGGTTTTAATAAAACTTTCCACATACGCTCTCATGTTTGTGTTATGTAAAAGGACTCGAATGATCGCACGAAAGATAGCATACGCATACATTCAGCTTCGTTTAATTTTAACATAAAAATATTACAGACAGTTGAATCTAATAAAGATTAAACAGTTTCAATTACAAGTGACTCTATGAATATTTAAAATATTTTCCATACTTCGAAGCATTATTTAGTGTTGACAGCTTAACTAGTCGGTCCGAGTCCTCCTAAGATCTTAGTCCCGTTCTAGTATAAGTGGCTTTTTATTTAAGTTCTTTAAATGCGTTAACTCTACGTTTATATGAACAGTATAGTAGGTTTACTAACGTGTTTTACTAAATATCAGACTAGTGGCATTTAATTTGGTGTCATGGTCAAACCTTAAACTTGCATAACTTCTGTAACACCTCGACGAACTCGGGCCGTACGGGTGGTTTAAACCCGAAACCGAACAGGGCGTCCACGACCAAAGCAAAATTCTGGTCGACTAGATTGGCATCCGGCAGAAAGCTCATGAACGATATTTCCATTTCTTCGCATTGGCGGCGAAGCGCTGCAAAAAGTGGCTTTGTCGGCTGTTTCGGATAAAAAATGCATGGATCATATCCGAACCATTTCAAGTGCCTGTAGAAGATAGAACAGAAAGTTGATCGAAATATAATTTTAGTCATAAATTAGTATGTTAGCTTCACAAGGCTGTCTTAAAAAAATGGGTCGTGCTTGAATTACAATTGTGGGATATTAAGACCTCAAACATAATTGCTGTCGCCTCATTTCTCGGAGTCTTACCGCAAAGGACAGGCAGAGATTGTGAAAACATCGAGTAGCCAAAACGCTTAATATTTACCTGGCGGCAACAAGTCCGTCCCCCCCATTATTTCCTGGTCCTGCACAAATAAGAACTTTTGGGGCTGATAGAGAAGATTTCCCTGTACTTCCCGAACCGCCATGCGTCGTGTGAGGAGGGTAGGCCTTTGCGATAGCTGTTGCAACGGCGAGACCTGCCAACTCCATTAATTGACCTGCCGACACAGGGATGGCCGATAAAGTGAAAATGTCACTTTGTGTAACTCGGAAAACACAAATGATAAACTATAATCATATAGATAATAGATCTTCTTTACAAGAAAATGGGACAAAACGAATACGGCACTTCCATTTGGTACCTATTTAATCGTGTTGTTTGCTATAGACTTTCGAATAAATCTAACATCTGTTTAAGCAAAACAATAAGGTTCAACTTCGAAGTTCTTGGCATTCATCAATTTTTACTCTACTATGAAAGGTGCCTTTATAGGTTTACGTGAGCCGCTTATTCATCCCTCCAACAACTAATAACAAACATACATGAATTTTCATAAGGTATAATGTTAACAATGTCAATATCGGTATCTTAGCTACTTTTCTGATTTCAAAGTACAAGTTTAAGGTAGCAAATTGCATAGTATTTTCACACCCTCAAAATCACGATTAGTTTTCCGTGCACTATTCTGTGGTAAAGCCGGTGCATATTTAGTCGGTTTGCTCATATTAACTAAATCCAACTATGGTTTGGTCATTGTTTGATCGTGCCGGGGTAATTTCATCTAACTATCCGCACTAAGTACCTCCCTGTTTATTCCATTTTTAATTGTCATATTACCAAGGGTGAATCCATATTCGCCAAACAACTCAACGTCAATCTTTGTCGCCTCTTCCTGGGTGAGAAAGCTCATATTCTCAGGAGCTGCGGAGGCAAAGGAGCTCTTTCGAGATGACGACGACATTGTGGAAAGGAAGCTGCGACTGGATGGTGTAGGCGATATCGTGTCCGATCCGTAACTAGACGTGGAGAGGGTAGAGAGCGTCATCGAACAGGGCGTATGAGGACCAAGAAATGGACCAGGTGGTCCAGATGGGGTGTGCAAGTGTCCAGAGAATGTGAGAAAAAATGTTTGGGAGGATAGCAATCCGCTGCTACGCCGCTTAATGGTACCGCCTGTAATAAAGAAGTGTGGCACCGATTTTCTAGAATCACGAAGACTATGACTCTTGGAAAGGCATGAATTCTGACGGTTTAGATTGCACAAAATCTGTGAGTAGATGCCGATGATTGAGGATGGTACTTACAGGGCACTGCTAGGTCTTGGATTGGATGACTTGTTAGGCTGAAATCTTTTGAGCGCCTTTGCATTTGATGATGCCCACACTAAACTTGTTACTCAAGCATACCAAGCGCTAAATATATTTCTTTTTGAAAATGTTTTAGATTTAATCTGGCGAGACAGCATTGTAGGTCGTTTAATCAGACACTAAACGTATATACTCTTGGTCGCCTATATCACCTCGAATGTTGTGGCATTATTTCAGATATTTGATTTAATATCATACACACATTTGGGTTTGAGGAATGGAGTTTTAGTGGGTGCAATAATTTTAGCGGGTACAAGCTCCACACAGCCGTGCTGCGTTAGTTCCCCGTGTGCGTTCAGGTTTTTTACCTATCTTTATAAAAAAAGTGTTGTTGCATTATCATATTAATTATTGCTTTAATAATTTAATGTTTTAGATTACATAACTTGCCTGTTATTTGCTGGTCTATGAAGACACACTGACTACTCCTTTGTTTGTGAATGGTCTTGGAGTTTTCGATTTTGTAGATTCTAGTCAACAGATTGGCGCATGAACCTACACACACAGACCACTTAAAACTAAGTACTCATATCCAGAAGTTCACATTCAGTAGAGATTCACGAAATTCTACTTGAAAATATCTCAAGCTTCATTGTGAAATCACGTCCAATTTGTGTCTACACGCTGGTGTCAGTACTCCCATGTTTAGTTGCAACAAAACACGTAGAACGGCTTGCGCTCTCTAGCAACATACTTCTTTTTTCAGCACGCTATCTGTAAAAACTGCATAACATAACGGGTTACAAGAAACTGTGAGTCACCAAATCACTTGTTATTTCCTCATTTAAGACTGGACACAGTAGACCAGCATCCCGAGAGCTCTTCCTTACTGCTGTTGAGTCCCCAACTGGGACAACTTTTAGTACTTGAACAAGAAGCTGTATCAACCTACAATAACTTCAAAAGCAAACAAAGCCAGAATAATGCGCGACATCTAAACCGCGAGCCGTTAACCGTTCAGACAGTTACAACAGATCTAATCAACGAACTCCTGAACCGAAGGCAAAGTGCCCGGACAGAGATCATAATTGCGACGCCGTCGGGAACGTCAAAGGGAAACACAGACACCCCGTCGGCAGTTCAAAACATGGCGCCGAGAGACACCTATACGTACGCCTGCAAGTCAGTCTATTCTTAGAGCTGACCATAAGCCAACAGTTAACGTCCACGCTACCGCTTTTTGCATCACTTCGTAAGACGGACCCCATAAATGTAAATGTGCATCGGCGGGGATCGAACCCGTGCACCTACGTGTCTCCTCAGGTCACAAAGTGTACACGAATGCACCAAGCCACCGAGCTCGGCCTGCAAGTTAGTCTACAAAGATTCAGCCCACTGCAAAGCCCAGAGTAGAAGCGGGTTGTTTAAGTATATTCTCGGCAGGAAGACGCACATACAGGGCCTAAACATGCATGCCAGCCTGCCCAAGCGACCGCCGCTACCACTGTTTCAAAAAGGGAACTGTGTATTAACAAGATCCCTCGATCTGCGTGCATCTCCTAGCGTTCCTCTTAAAAGAAGGTGTGGAGAACCAGCAAGTCTCTGGCAGGTTTGGCGACCCCCAAACAAGCACGAGAGGCGCGAGAGGGAGCTTTCCAGGACAGCCGTGGAAAGTCACGAACCAGCTGTCAGTTGCATGTTGCCAAAGAATGAACCGCCCAATTCCGCTACTACTTCGGTCCCAGAAAGGACGCTATTTCGGGATGCCCCTCCACACCTGCTCCACTTGCAAACTGCTATACTGGAACAGGGAGTTATGAGAGTTACAGGGCAATGGATAAGGGATTGTGAAAGCGAATGGAAGGTGGAGAAAATTATGAATTTGGCTGTCCGGCTACGGGACTAAGGATGTAGAGCTGGCTTCTGGTTGTTACATTTCGCTGAAATTTAGTTGCGAATGCGTTTTTAAGAGTTCATGTATCGTACATACTCTTGGAGGATTCTACAAAGTAACACAACGGAATAATTAGCAAGAACTATGAGGACCAGAGCTATGAGGCAGAGAGCACAGGTTATCAATGGTTATAGGTATTTTCTTGATTAACGTTTTCAGATATTTATTTCCTAATAATGCTATAGAGCCAACCAATTGAAAAATTTCCGTCCAAGCTTTCTAATCAGTGTGGAATATGTGTTAAATTTTAGAAGTGTCAGTTAGATTTTAACGCTTAAATACAATTATGCATTTATTTCTACAATATCAGTTATTGAAAAAATTGTTTCAAGCAGCCAACGTTCGATAGGGAATAACTTCTTTTATGTACCTCGACCTTTAGTAATTTGTTTCACTGCGCCGAGCGTTATGCTTTAATAGAGCAAGCTTTACTAAATGGACGACTGAATGCAGATTTACTAAAACATTCCTGTTGTCTTTTATGCAACTTCAGAAGAACTCCACATGCTCAACTGTATTGCATGACTACTTTTTCTTAATAATTTGTTACCAAATTCAAAGAAAATCTGAGAGTAAGAGTCGTTCGAAATATCACGGGACTTAAGCCATAGGTAAGATGCATACTAAACAAAAATAAAACTACGTTGATTTTCTCAGCATCAAACGAGCTCAATTGGAAGTATCTTCGAAAGAATTCTAGCACATTTTACTGCACATATTAAACATACCAGCAGAAGATATGATTGGCAACCGCAACGAAGAAAACAGGATCATACTACACTAAAATCTTCGTCACAAATTGCAGAAACACACCGTATATGATAGTAACACACCTAGAAGAAAAAATATGATATGCGCCTATGCTTTACAGAGTTTGTTCTGTAGAAACCAAATGTTATAAACAAAATCTGGTTCAATAGTTCACAATTGTGTGGATCTTTTCTTCTCAATGCTCCTGCTTTCTTGTAATTGGCATTATAAAGGTCTCTGTTCATTACTTCAATCTCAAATGCTGTTCACAATAACTTCTATTGATGTCTGTATTTGATTGATTGATGTATGTATTGGACTGTCAGGTTGCCTATAACTAGCTAATAAAATAGCTGATCAGTGAATATTTTTTCGAGCGAATATTATACACATACACACACGCAGCAGCAACGTCTATCAACTACTGACAGAAAAATAGCTTCTCTGGAGTTCGAACTTTTCCCTAAATTTGGATGACGACAATGCCAATCCGTTGGCTCTCATAAAGGTTTACTCATACCTTTTAATTTCTGAACACAGTATGCGCTCGACAACAAAAGGAACAGCACGATTTCGCCATAAAGTATAAAAAACGTCTTTTAAAGTCCGGCGTTCAGTAGTTTGACGGATAAACAGCTTATCGATAGCGTTCTAAGCTTTTGGAGCAGCTTTTCACCAAACATCAGCTGGAACAAATGAACGCATTCAAAAAGCACTTAACCGAGGGTTAACAAAAATAAGGATACAGTGCACAAATGAGAATTTATTTCGGATTCTATTTTCTCGCGAAGCTCATTATCTGTATGCACACTCATAGATATTAATAAGTATTGGTGTTCTCGCAACGGATGCCCGCCTTGCACTGTTTTTAAAATTGCCTTTCTATGACGCTTGTAAGTTCCTGAACTTTAACGGGCCTAAGACAGTCGTTGTGAATCATTGTATTCGTACGTATCAAACTGGATGATTCCTGGCTGTAAATAAATTTGGCGAAGAAAAATGTTGCACTCAGTCAGTTAAAAATCTTAGCTTACTATTTAACGCGATAATTGATCACTCAGCTTTAGTAGAGCTATCTTATCGTTTTCAAATTGTTGATGCGCCTAGACCATTTATTGCGCAACGTTAGAGTGGGTTGAAAAAGTGTTGGTCGTATTCGTAATTCAAACAAATATCATTATCCGGTCATTATGAACCATTGTCTCTAGTATCTCCAATTAAGACACTTCAGTATAGTAAGATGGACCGGTTCTCGAGTTGCTTACTACTAATGAGTTAACTTTAAAGCCTAAGTACTAGTAGTGATAGGATATTCTGAGCATAACAGCGCGTATAGTATCACGTACACCTACGGTGATATTTCTGATTTTGATTAAAAAAGAACATACAAAGCGTGCTAAGTTTACAAGTCTTGCATTAAGACCCACTCTAGAATTCTCTATCCGCAGTTTAATTGTTTTCTCTCTAAATAAAGCTAAGAAATGTATATGTTAGTGCAATAAGGAATTGCACTACCTAATGGTAGTCCGACCTCCCTTGCACTAAAGAGGTCGTTAGACCGAAAACAACAACGCATCCATTCAGTCGAACGCACGTGGCGAAACCCCCTATAAGCGCCATCAGCCGCTCGATGTACAAACACACTCAAATGACTTTTGGTCGACGGAATCGCCTGGTTAAAAAGCAAAATAATTGGAGAAGTGTAAAACACGAATTGGTTTACCCGAGTGCAGTGCATTTATACGAGTTGAACTAAACATTAATTCGAGCGTTGTGGTTGCTCAAGCGAACGGGCCTCGTGCTACGAATGAAAAGATAGGACAGTCATGAACAGTCGAACGGAAAGGACTGACAAAAATCGTCAGAGCTCTACCCGATCTACTGGTGGAGCTGCTGCCGGAGGCTCTGGAGTGAAACGAAGGAAGATCGACAATCGGATACGCGTCCTGATTGAAAATGCGGTTGCAACAAGACATCGTTGTATGTTCGTGGTTGTTGGACAAAAAGCGCGCGATCAGGTAGGCTGCCACTGAAGATTTTCATCGCATTACTAATGTTTTACAACCGCCCAGTAACTGAGCATATGTCAATAGAAAAGCTGTTGTCTCTAATTGAGTAATTTAATGCGATAAGTCAGCTTAAACAATTAGTATATATATATATATATATATATATATATAGAGTCTAAATAAATCTTTGCTAAAATAAGTTCCAGATTTCGGTTACGCTTCCAGCTAAAACTGGCATAGACTATGACACGATAAGCAATGCTATAATGCGGAAATTATATCGGAGTGCTTTATTGCAACTATAAAGCATAAAAAGAAGTGAATGCGTTTCGAAAGCACAATGTGTAATAAACTTCAGTCAAAGTTGCTGCCATATTCGCGAAAATGTGAAAAAATTTTGCAAAGCTCGCCTTGGACCTTGCATGTTATTAGCCAATCGACGAACCAAACTATGTTGAGGGTCGATTGTAGCGGAATCCAAAGTTAACTGGTGTGAATAGTCTGTGTTAATTATTGTAGCACTTACATACACTATGGTTATATGTTATATATTTGTGTTTTAGCATCTTAGTATATTTATGTCGGTTTTCCAATTTGATTAGGTGGTTCTTCTGCATCACATTCTGAGCAAGAGTGTGGTCAAAGCTCGTCCCTCTGTTCTTTGGTGTTACAAAAAGAACCTTGGCTTTACAACACACCGACAAAAACGGATGAAGGAAATCCAGCGAAAGGTAATCTGAACTAATAAACATTCCTTGACAATCTAATTTTCCTGAACAATCGTACAAGTGAATGGCAGAGTTTGGTGAATTGCTTGTAGAAGTTCCACTAAATTTTTTTTGACATATTATGATCTAACCGGTCAATTATCTATTTATAGGAAAAATAATTTAGCTGTCTGACTCTACAATTCTGGACGTGATATTGTAGATTAATTTTAATGAAGCATTTTTGTTGCAGTGTCATTAGCAGGAGCGACTGGGTTGCTTACCATTCGTTTCAACATATTGCAGAAGAAAATGTTTTTGGCTGGGTAAAATTAACGAATTTTTTACAAATACTATCGTGGCCACGTCTCATATGCGTGGAACAACATCACACTAGATAGAATTTTATGGTAGAGAGGAAAAAGGTAACTTGAAAAAAATTATTTTTTCCGTTAATTGAAACAGATTCGCAGTGGAACACTGGACGTGAATGAGCAGGATCCATTTGAATTATTTATTGCGTCTACTCAGATCCGATATATGTATTACAATGAAACTCACAAGATTCTTGGACAAACTTTCGGTATGTGAACGCTGCATGTATCCGCTATTCACGTATACTAATAGTCATAAAGTTCTGGCAACCGATTTAATTAATTCCGAATAAATTTAATTAATATTCCTTTTCCATTTTGTCTGTTCTTTGCTTTTGCATAGTGTTCGAATATGATTTTAAGCACTTCGTCGATTGCAGGTCTGCGGTTTAAAAACAGCGGTTTGCTAATGGCAGTCCCCGTCATGTTATGTTCTAGGTATGCTGGTTCTACAGGACTTTGAGGCAATAACACCAAACATCCTCGCCCGAACTGTGGAAACTGTCGAAGGAGGTGGTATTATCTGTATTCTGCTTCACAGTATCGACTCTCTCAAACAATTGTACACTATGACAATGGACATTCACTCACGCTATCGGACAGAAGTTCATACACGCGTCGTGAATCGCTTCAATGAACGATTCCTTCTTTCGCTTGCCGACCACTCGACGTGTCTCGTGAGTGTTTTACGGGGTAATAGCAGGGCAGGCGCAATCGCCAGGCCGCGCGAGATCAATAAATATTAAATATTTAAAACACTTTATGTATCATAAATGTGTGTTGTAGCAGCACTCGTCGCCGGGATCCCCACCATATGTAAACTGTTGATACTAAGATATCTCTTTGCTAATTTACAATGATAAAATTAGTTCTTGTTCTATTATTGATGCTGGGACTCCGTTTTGTGTCGTAGGTCGTCGATGATAAATTAAATATTTTGCCGTTATCTTCGCTGGCTGCTGATATTCGACCCGTTGAGGTATCGATCAGTGCTCACGAAGAGACCCCGGAACTTAGCGAACTGAAGGTAAGGTGAATTACATAAGGACAAGCAAGTGAAAAAAGGTTCTGTAGACTTTGTTGTTGATTTGACGAAAAGTAATGAATTTGCTATTTGAATATGAAAGCTAAACGTGATACAAGGAATCCGTATAGTGATATGAGGAACTCTGAAGATAAATAAATTGGCCAGGCCAAGAGTAGAATTATGTAGGAGATCAGTTAATAAAAGCGTTCTTTTAGTTTTATTCCCATTTACATAAAACGAAGTCGCCAAAAATGCAAGCTTCTCCTAGATAAATAAAGCTACAGTCTATGCTATACCACTCTGTGTTACTTCATTTCCCCGGAAGACATTATACACAAGTAACAGTTACGATGCAGTAAAAGTGACTACACTAGCAATCCCATACGCTAGAAGGTGAATGACTAAATAGCTAGTTATCTCGCCGTGTAAACATAGCACTGCAACTATCTTGTCAAACCTTAAAGGCGTCCCTGTCCGATTCACCAGTGGCATCAATCGCTGCACGGTGTGCGACAACCTCTCAAATCCAGGCGCTAAATATGATGTTGAACGTCTTGGCTGAGAAGAGTTCGCGGGCGACGGTGGCCCTTACTGCGGCCCGTGGCCGTGGCAAATCAGCAGCACTCGGACTGGCCATTGGCGCTGCACTCGCTACAGGGTATGGAAACACTTCGGGATAAATTTTCATACGAAGGACGTAGGCGGACTAGGAACGTCAAACTGGTAAAAACAGACCGGTCATGTTATGATCCGGCCGTCTGGAATATTAGACGAGTATCTATTTGATTAATATTTTTCACCCGGTCGTATGTGGGGACCTTTTCCATCGCACATTTTCGTTCATTTTGTTATACTAGAATAGTGACTAATAGGCTTCAAACTCATGTAGCCCTGATCGCGTTACGCTTTCATGTGGATTTAGGAGGAAAAAGTTATAAGCGTATCGCTTAAATGTACATTTAATATCATTTCAGCTATTGCAACATATTCGTAACCGCGCCGTCGCCAGAAAACTTGAGAACGCTGTTTGAGTTCATCGTCAAGGCGCTTGATGCGGTTAAATATGAGCAACATAGTGACTACGACGTCGTACAAAGCACAAATCCGGAGTTCAAGGGAAGTATTGTACGCATCGTTATGCATATACATGGCCAGCCTCGACAGATCGTACAGTACATTCATCCACAAGACTATAAGTATGTTTTTCGCACTTGGGTAAAATTTAGACAGCCAATAGCTACTTAGTCCTTGCATAAAAAGGGACAGATCGGAAATTTGGTGTATCAAATCTGTGGTATCAACAGTAATCGCTTCAGCTTGATGTACTTTTCAATGTAAACTTTCTATTTATGTCTATGACTCGATACAGTATCAAAAGAATCTACTTAGTAGTAAGATTTGAACAAAATTTGTTAATTGAATGGTGTTAATTGTGTGCTATGTACAATAAAACGTTCCTATCTCGAATCCACCTGCAGATATGCGGCGAATGCTGAACTTCTTGTGATTGACGAAGCGGCAGCCATTCCGCTTCCCCTAGTCCGGAACCTGATGGGCTCTTTCATGGTATTTCTTTCGTCTACAGTTAACGGGTATGAAGGCACAGGTCGCTCTCTTAGTTTAAAGCTCATCGCGCAGTTACGCAAAGATTCGGCTGGTGCTGGCGCTCAAGATGGTCCAAACACCACTGGAAGAGCTCGATTTCTGAAGGAGTTTCAGATGGAAGAAAGCATCCGATATAGACCAGGTAGTTCACAAATTTAGGTCCGCCATAATAGCTTAGGTTCATCTCAAGCCAAATAAAAGCTGGAAAGCCGTTTATTTTGAATTGCGTTAACGTACTTCCAAAAACCTAAGCTTCAGGTTATTATACTATCCTTTATCATACCTTACGGGTATTTTTTAATCGTACACATTTACTATTAGATTATTTGAAGTAGTTGAAGTGGCTTCTACTCTTTCTACGTGCTAGTAATTTGCTTCGGATCACGGTATCTTCAATTTTTGATATTTCTGAGCATACAAAGGTCATGTCGACTGATATCATGTTATAGTGCTACCCTGTAGCCATTGGTAAAGCCCGTTGTAAACGGGCTACTAGATGGCCAACTCGTAGGTTTATATAGCTTCACTGCATTCGGCTCCAGGTGACCTATGTGAGGCTTGGCTCAACCAGATTCTGTGCTTGGACGCTTCTGTGGGCCAACTGTTCGGCTCGACCATCGGATCAGGCTGTCCTCCACCTCAGGATTGTCAGCTGTTTTATGTGAACCGCGACACGCTTTTTAGTTACCATAAGGTATTTAGAGCAAGCTGTTTTTAGATATAGATCTAATCTCATATTGCTACGTTTTTCATAGCAGTTTGATTATAGCTAACGCCCCAGTTAAGAACACCTATTTGAGATTTATAATTGAGCCGTTGAAAAATTCATGCTCATCGAAAATTGTTGCAGCAAACTTAATATTGTCTCAGTTTCCTAGGAAATCGCGATTAGACGGCTTTCATTGCTCCCGCGGCAAAAATCGGCGTAATTAAAAGTGTGGATTTTAATCGCTAGTTTTACTTATAATTTGTATTCGGTCCCATAATATTGTTTGAAGGTGTCTGAGGCCTTTCTACAGGAATTGGTTGGTTTATACGTGGCGTCCCATTACAAGAATTCTCCGAACGATCTTCAACTTCTATCGGATGCACCGGCTCACCATCTTTTCGTTTTGTTGGCACCTTTGAGCAAAGGCAATAAAAGCGACAAGCAAATGCCTCAGGTGAGTTGCCGTAACTTTTTAGTAGCGTCTACGGCTTCTGTTCCGTGTCACAACGTGTTTCACACTGTACTACTTATTGACGGGCTTAACGTATTTATATAGATGTAATTGCATAATTTCGTTTAACTGAAGTCCAGCCTACACTGAATTGACGTATCAGAGCCATCACATTTGACACTTCTATTAAATCTTCTACTACATCAAATTAAAATAAAGATCTCATTTACTTTCGGCTATTTCTATTGCAGGTGCTGTGTGTCATTCAGCTGTGTTACGAGGGTGGTATCTCAGAATCATCAGCTGCATATCACCTGTCGCGTGATCAACAGCCCGCCGGTGACCTTATCCCATGGACTGTGGCTCAGCAATTCCAGGATACGAATTTCGCTCGACTGTCCGGCGCACGGATCGTCCGCATTGCCACTCATCCCGATTATCAGTCAATGGGTTACGGGAAAAGGGCAATGCAGTCACTTGCTGAGTTTTTCCAAGGTGAACAAGCGAAACCCGCTCTGCGGCTGCGTCATAATACAGTTAATAGTCGCGTAATGTAACAAGCTATTTAACCTAGGCAGCTGTAAAGGGTGATTAAGGATGGAGTTCTGTATTTACCTTCGAAGTACCCTCGTTTAGACTTTCTGGTTTCGTAATGAATCCGGTTAATAGATTATTATAGCATAGTACTTGCTTTTCTCGTCGTAATGTATATTGTACTCTGTTCATGTAACTTGACCGTTATGACTAACGTACTTCCCTCGTTACTCCAGGTTACCACCCTAGTTTATCAGAAAACAAAGGCACAGATTCTGCCAACCCCGAAGAAGCTGCCCTGCTCTTAGATGAGCTAACTGATGCAGCGCCCGACCTCCTCCAAGAAAACATTGAACCAAGACGTTCGTTACCACCATTATTATTAAGGCTTGATGAGCTTCGACCGCGTCAATTGGATTATCTTGGAGTGTCGTTTGGGTTAACAAACAGTTTGTTTCGGTTCTGGAAGTCGCTCGGGTTTGCGCCAGTCTACGTGAGGCAGACAGCCAACGAGCTCACGGGTGAACATTCGTCTATTATGGTTGGTTGAAAAGTTCGAGTCTCAAAACGAATTTATCAGTGTATTCATAGGCTGCTATTTCAGTGAATGTACATGTGGATGTTGTTTAGAGGGCTGACTTGTACAATCCTGCCCTAACCTCTTTCATGGATAAATAATAAATATTCATGGATAAATATTCTATATTGTATCTATTTTTCAAGGTTGTGAGCTTCGTGGATGAAATATTGGGCATTGCTGTCATTTAATGGCATAACAATACAGAATTTGAACAGTAGTTCAGTGAGCATCAGTCAGGTTTTTTCCGAACTTCAAAATGTCATTTTCAGATCAAATCACTCGACGACAAGGCTGCGTGGATGCCTTTATTATTCAAAGATTTCCGAAAGCGTTTCGCTTCTCTTCTTGGCTTCCAATTAAGTTCTCTTGAATCCAAGATGGCGTCATCAGTGATTGTGCATCCTATTTGTACTGAGGTATGTCTGTATCTGTAGTTACGACCTGTAGGAGTGCTAAAACTTCAGCCGAATTGGCTCGCCTAATTCAGCTAGAGATCAGTGGTAATACCACTACTTAGCATACCTAGCAAAAAAAAGATATATAAAAACACCAATACGTTTCAACTATCATCCATGCTTGTAATTTCCTTCAGAGAAGCGTGTTTACTTTTCGTAGGGCGTAGAATATTTTTTATCTTCACAGACGCGTGCTATAGACAAACTTACGACCATTTTTGCTTTTTCTTAGCCATGCGAGAACCTATCTGTTGAAGACATGTCAAAGGAGTTCTCGCCATACGACATCAAGAGGCTTGAGCAGTATTGCAACAATTTGGCTGACCACCATCTTATCATGGATATGATACCAGTCATGGCTAAGTAAGGACCTTTTCGGTTGTTTTCTCATCGGAACGGTCATTTGATGCGTTTTAATAATCCAAAGTATAAATTTTGTGTCATTATAGCTAAAATATATATTCTGCAGTACCCTTGTGCTGCCGTTCGATGATTATAAATTATTATTGATTGAAAAATAAAACACTACGATCGTTTCCATCTCGCTCAGGAACACAGCTTAGGCATCATGGTCCTTTAGCGTGCCTAAATGTTGAAGTGCGTTAAATAAGAGTGAATAATTCTATTAATTTCCCCATTTCGTTTCCGCAGTGAAACAGTTCTAGTATTTGTCCTACTCGAAATACCAAAGGATCTCCATACAGACCTATAGTCGTTGTCTAAAGTGGCTTTTTTAATAAATCTGATGGAGGCACGCTGCTGCTATACACTTAATGGTATATTAGAAAAAGCAATAAATGACGTATAATATATCTGCTACGTTAAACTGCTGTGAGTGAGGCGTTTGAGCACGGTAATTTGACACGGGTTGTATTGATTGGAACGACATGTTCATGTAGACTAGACTTGATTTACCTAAATTAAATTTACCTAAATTCTAAATTAAATACGCGTAAGGGGTTTGTATGCCGACTATGCGTTTGTTCGAAGTGTTCCCAGCAGTTTTTTGATTGTGTATTTCTAGATGGTTCTTCTCAGGTCATTTAGGTGAATCGTTCCACTTGTCGTTGGTCCAGCAATGCATTCTTTTAGCCGTTGGCCTACAGCATCGTACGGTGGAGGCCATCGCTACGGATTTGGATATTGAGCGGGTCCAGTGCCTCGGTCTATTTAACCGAACGATGCGCAAGTTTCTCGTGCGTTTTCAGCAGATGCTCGAGAAACAGATAGTAAGCCGGGAATTTGACAATACAGCCAGCAAGTATCCAAAGAAGGTGGGTAGTGGTGGTACAAAACTTGGCTAGACTAAGACGTCGTTTATAAACCTTAGACTTTGTCTCGTAAACTTGGTCCTTTGAGTGGTGAATCCTTGGTAACTCCTTTGACTTGTAAAAAATGTATCTGAAGTTAGCAGTCTTTGTACAACACACGTAGTAAATCTAGGGTTAATAGAATTATTTCTTTCATTCGCCTTTAACTAAAGTGGGACGATTATAAGAAATCACATAAAAATACATCACAAAAAGTTTATTACATAATTTGGTAATTTCACAAGTTATTTTGTATATTAGAGTTGACACTAATTAGGTGAAACAATGTTATGTTTTTTTCGCTAGTATAGTTTTGAAGATTTTTGCGTCATTGAAATGATCTAATATTATACTCCCTTGAGCTTAAGAAAGGTGATGTTACACTGTATAAAAATGCATGATTATTATTAACAAGCATAGACGCAAGGATAACGCATACTTTCTAACAGCATACGACAGAGGCGTTCCTTCACGTAAGACTGGCATAAAAAATATTGGCTCGAATTTATTTTGCCTACATTGAATAGTACTAAGGGAACTTGCAGCAAATGTTCTCATGAACAACATTTTTCAGTTTTCTTTTGAACGCGACGCCTTCGTCTTTTGTTTAACTTTTTCTCTGTATAATCGAGGCAATCGCTAGCTGTTCTTAACTGACTGTTCGCAGTGCTCTTGGCAGTTTATCAGATAACACACCGATTGTTCCTTCTATATTTATTCATGGTGAAAGGCTTTACTCTAGTCTTGTTTTTTACCTTCTCCAAAGGGCGACCAACTTTGTCCACTGAGAAAGAGTTTGCAACGGGAACTGGAGGAGGGAGCCGAAGCTATTCGACGACAGCAGAAGGAGGACCTCATAAAGGTACGGATGAATCGTACTGCCTTTTTTTGTTGATCAATGAATATGTGCAGAAATGTACATCGTTAACTAGAATTTTATAGTCCATAGGTGCGCTATAGCTTTTTTCATATATTGGTATTGCAATTATTATGTGTGCATGTGCGACCAAAAGAGAGCAATTTAACTTATTATTTACATATTTCTTTTCAATTAAATATTGAAGTTTTGCCTTCATCATAATCTTAATATGTGGAAATTATACATAAGACATTTCAATTAAATTTTTTTCATTTCATTCAGAAAGTTATATCTAATAGGGAAGTTGGCACGTGGAGAATTATATATAAAACAACAAACATCAAAAATGCCCTCGTTGACTTTTCTCGTAGATTTGCGTTCCTTTGACCTCATAAAACTTATTTATAAAACTTATTTATAAAACTTATTTATTTAAAATTTATCTGGAATCTAAATACCGCAGACGTAACTTACACGTGTGTATGTGTGTATACTTTTTAATGAAAAACTTCTGTTAATTAAACTACATTCAATGTATATTTTACATTTTTCGCTTTTGCTGAATTACCTTGTACATACAATTTTTCGGTGTTCAAATTGGTGCAGCTAAAACGTTACCGTGCAGGTTCATAGACATAATTTTACGATTTCAATAGTTTTCCGTTAATATTTCATTTACCCGGCTCTCCCTGAAAAACAATGCTCCAGGAGCTCAACTTGACGCAGTACGCAATAAAGGGGACGGATAACGAATGGAAGACAGCGTTGGGTGATCGCGGAAAAAGTCTCATCTCCATTAAAAGGTTTGCATTGCTATGTCATAGGTATAGATAGGGTTGCCTGCGGATATACATGTTTTGTTTATTGGTCTATATATAAGATTCACGATTCGCTCCGTGCTCATTTTTTTACTTCTAGTTTGAATAAGCGAAAAGACGAAGAATCTGAAGAAGAGCAGAGAGACGAGCTGGATCTTCGCGTGGCAAAGCACCTTCAAAGAAAGAAAAAAATGAAGATCAAGAAGAAGAAATCTCTCCTATAGGTAGAAATGATGATAAAAATAAAAATATGTTAAATCAATGGTTGGTATATCTTTTTATTTAGCGTTTCTGTAGAGGTACGTTTTTTAACTGAAATTTTGTTATCCCTCGAAAACTGTAAAATGGTATTTGTTGGAGCCACTTATCTTCCCATTTGGAAGTAGGTTTTGCCCAAGCTGTGATTGTTCGACGCAAATGAAAGCACTTGGTGGACTACGCTGCTAGAATTGACTTACGTAGTTCCCAAAAATAATACACGGAATTAAAAAAGACCCTCGCTTCAACAAAAACCGTGTTAAACTTGAAATATGCTAAGCGAGTATGGTTTTACAGAGTGGTCTTAAAGTAAATTCTGTTATCTGGAAGGCCATTGCAATTCAGGGTATTTGAATCAAACAGTAAGCTCGCAGACAGCAGACATCGAAGCTCACGACGATCGAGCAGCTTTTCGTGTCTAAACTGTTAAACACACAACTGTTTGTAAGAAATACAAGTGCCTGAGCAGAGTAACGATGTTACAAGGTTAAGTTAGAACTCTTACACAAAAAATCGTTTTAGTTTTTCTGATCACGTTTCTGCAATAAAAGGACCCCTTGAATATCTCATGCGTTACAGTAAGTATTACAGCTTAAAAAACAAGCATAAGATTATGCAAGACATAAGATTTTATTTTTGCTTGCTTAGGCCATACTTAGGCCATTACGTAGGGTACGTTTTGATCTATTTGTTGTTTTTAATTACCACGTTTTCGTGGCGAATCTGATAACAGTTGATGAACGGACCTGTCAACGCTATATTCTCTTCTTTTATATACAAATTGGCTCTAGCTAAAAGCGCTAGTTGTAAATATAATAGCTGTGATAAAATGAGTGACAAAAACAAGCTAGCAGTTTGCGTCTGAACGTCTTCTGCCGAGGTGAATAGACCTGTAGCACCCTAAGTTCCTAAATTCGATCACAGAATTCGACGCGATGCTACACAGGCTTTCTAGAACAAACGTCTAATTCTAAGCGATCTAGGAGCTTCAAAGGGTGTTATAAGGAAATTACTTTGGCTACATATAGACTATGAACTCCGCATGCTATACGCATGAAAGGAAGAAACATTTGTTGAATAATTTTTTCCAGAGATGCGCAGTCTCACTGCAATTGCTCTGCTTCTGACGCTGCGTGTCGCTGCCATCTCAGCGGCGTATGGATATCAAGGTATGTTTAGTGGTTGGCAAGTGGCCTTCCCGTCAGTTGTAATCAATTTCACAAATTTGCCTAGAGGGATTTTGGAGAAAAACATGTGGGCCGTTATAGTTGAATACAATAACTAGCGTATATACATGTATATATATTTGGAGCAAATACTATAGGATTTTAAGCATCTTCGTTCCTTAGATATCGCATTTGTTACTTAAGCCACGTTAAATAAATGAACGCCACACTTCTCGCAACATTATATTATTAAAGTTGCAATATTCATCCATTCGTACTACCATATGTATTTGTAACTGATCTAAATCTAAAAATATTTTTAGGGCTGACCGTCAGTGAACATTTAACGTCCACGGTAGTGTTTTCTACATTACTTCGTAAGACGAACCCCATAAATGTAAATGTGCAACGGCGGGGATTGAACCCGTGCACGTGCGTGTCTGCTTCGGTTGCAAGGCGCACGCGAACGCGCCAACCCATTGATCTCGACAGCGGATCTAAATCTAAGATAATCTTAGTGTTGATACCGCTTGATGTCCTATCTTTGCCTCAAAGCTTGACTTGAACTTATTTGAAAGATAGTTTGAATTAATAAGCATTTGCACAATTTTTCAACGATCCTAATATATGTTATATTTGGTTGTGAGCTTGTATTGCGCAATATTTGACAGAGCTAGGCTATTTATACCTACGAAAGGTTCGGGAAGAAGCACTAATGGCAGGCGTGCCCGATCAAGTGGCTAACAGATGGCTCGAAGGAGCAGATGAATGCCTCGATTCATTTTATTATTACGTGGACGCTCCATTGTAAGTATAAACTCTTAGAACACTGTCTTTGAAGTTAGAGAAAAATATTGCGAATAGCTTGGTTTTGATGAAATTTTGGTTGGCTTTGATTGCTGCTGATTGGTTTTTGTGAGGTCCACCACTCCGTATAAATGTACATGTGTTTCAATTTAGTCGTGACCAAAATATAAAAATATATACATGTGTATTATCTGTTTACCGCCTGAAGATAGACACCTCTATCTAAAAGCCATAAAGAACCCTAAGAAATATAGGTTTTTTGACTTTATGGTATAGAGAGACTACGGTGACCACGCGGTTGGTATGCTCTGTGCACTCGGCGAGCTGCGAGCATCTGAACGAGGTGGATGAAAGGCATTTATATCTTTTTAGGGCTGAGCATGAGCCAACATTTAATGTCCTCGGTACTGCTCGTTGTAGTACCCCGTAAGATGGATCCATAAATGTAAATGCGCAACGACGGGGAACGAACCTATGCCCCTGCGTGTCTCCTACGGCCGCAAGGCGCGCGCCAATGCAGCGAGCGACTGGATAAAAGGCATCTTTTTTTGGGATGGGGGGTTGGTAACACTTAATGCGGTCATGTCACTTTTAGTGTGAGAACTACAAACCCATTGACTTCGCGTTCCCCCCCTCCGAATGCCTCGGAAAGCTTATCCAGCCTGACGAGCTTGCATCGAGCTTCTCCAATCTCTGTTCTGTCACCCGACCTTGAGCGATACTTGTGACTTCTAAAATCTGTCTCCTAAGTGACTCCATGATCTCTTTTGTCCTCACAATCTTCTCGAGTCACCCACTTGCCTTGTCCGAAAAGTTTCGGAAGCGCGCCATTTTTTTTTGAAAGAAAGACGCGCAAAAACTTGATCCCCTCATCGGAGGAACGATTGCTTGGCGTTTGTCGAGTACAGTACGTACATATTTGTAGGGGCCTTTCCAATTTTGCATAAATAACTCAAGCAAGTGACCGTGAACTGTGAGAATTTGGATCGTCCAGTGAATTCTTTGTCATTTCCACACCGCTCGCCAATATCTGGGATCAGCTTTTTCGTCCAGGAGTCTCTGGCTCTCTGTCCAGGCTGAACCGTTTGCCACTCATTCCTCCACTGGTCCAGGGTTGTCCCTCTGGCATCCCAGCCTGTAGGTCGTACCCTCTGTCCAGGAACCGCTCTGCCCTCTCGCTCGCCAAGAAATCCCAAGGGAGCATAGTGGCCAAGACGAGCAGGACCTCCATGGAGACAATATGGCATGCCTTGCATGTCCGGATATCTAGTGGCTTTTGGACTCGGTGCACTTATGTTAGAAGAGTTAGAGTACCGGACCGACCATACTGGAGCCGCGTACATAGCCATCGATTTGAGACCGGAACCAAGAGGCGTCTTGTGGCGTCGGGAGCCCCTCCGATACTCAGATCCTCAGCGATGTCAGTGTCACCCGGGCAGCCTTCAGAGAGAGCTTCCTATCATGCGGAGTGCCAGTTAGACCAGTACCCAGTTGAGCGCCGAGATACTCTACCTTTTTGCTTATCTATATTGGGTAGTCTTCGAGGGTCAGCGTAATTCCCTTTCTCTTCTTTCTGCCTGTAAGGTAGAGCTCCTGGGCCTTGTCCGGCGCGAATTTCAGCTTATTGTCCCTCATCCACTCAGTCACGGAATGTGAAACTTCGTTGGCCTCTTCCTGTAAGGTTTCCTCATCGGGTACCGTGACTAGCAGGGACAAATCGTCTGCGTAAGTAAAAGAAGGGTGAAAAACACCTACGACATCCCTACCAGAGAGATTAACACAACCAGATTAGTATTATATGGGCACGGTTAACCGTACTTTCGTAATGGACCTTCCGAAGGCGCGCATGATGTGGCAATAATATATTGTTCAAATCTGTATCGTCGTTTTATAGCGTACGGCGGTTTAAAGAGTACCAAGTGTACTATTTTACCAGTAAGGGATTACCTTGCATCATCGCTTGAGTTGAAGGGTGTGTCAACTTGCATAGGTCAGTGGTTGTTACTCTATAGAATATATACCTTATTATTTTTATAACGTTATAATTATTTTACGAATCAAAAGAAAATTTAATAATGATAAATACAACAAGCTCTTATTGTTTAATTTGCTACCAGGGCTATACATTGTCGTAATCATAGACACAGGGAACGCCAGCAATCAATCGTAGAGGTATTTTTCGTGCAGAAACAGCACCTGTCAGGATGTGCTCATAATGTCGACACAAGACTCGCTGAACGTTCAGATCGTGCGTGGCTAGAAGCAGAAACTAGACTCAACGAAACGCTCTATTCATGTCAATTCATATCCTAAGCGTGGGGATGTATCAAGGCACCATTGAGACTATCTGTTCGAAGGATTAATAATTCTACAGAACAAACAGGCCAACAGAGAGACATAATCGCTTCTGCAAGGAATTTATCACCTAAGAAGAAGTGCCTAAAAGTGCTCTCGCAATAATTATTCGACGATTTTTACCGCAAATACTCTGACTGTTTATTATGAAATCACTTGTTTAGCTACATTCGTTATGCTATCCATGCGTGCAAAAAATTGCACAGGGCTCCCTCATGTATATGCAATGAAATCGTATTCTGATTGTCCTTTAATTGCAAAAGAGTTGTCTGACTAACTACTTAGAGATTAGTAACACTAATAATAATAATAATTTCAAACATAAATTCTGCTAGAATTAGTGTTTTAAAGGTAGTTTAATAGCTTATTGATTTCCTCTTTTGCCTGTTTTTCCTGCTTTATGCTTAAAGCTGCTCAGATTTTCGTTAACAGAAAAACAGGAATAGCGATCACGAAATCAGTCAGAAACCTACAGGATACTCTAACTTGCCGTTTAGGTTGGTAAGTTTTAATAAAAGTCGTGACTGGCTAGTTCTTTAACAAGATGAGTCATTTAACAAGATGAAAAAGATACAATAAAATTATAACTCGCTGTTTATTTCAACGAGTCAATCTTGAACCATATTGACTCATTCCGTAGTAGTTCCCGTTGTGTTGTTTTTCGTCCAAGAGTGACCTAGCTGACGAAACGTTAGTAATAAGTTAGTAAGGGAATGCAGAAGGGAATAATTACTATTGAGATACATCGACAATAGTTCTTCCTTTTTAGGGTCAGCAGTATATAAGGTAGAGCGGTTTGAAGAATAGGGCTAACTAGGAATATAACTGGGACGAGGTGAGGCGTAAAACTAGCCCTCAAATTCTGGCAAAATTGGCTTTTCTGATTTTCTGAATCTTGTATTCGCTTTAAGAAATTTAAACTCGTTTTGGGCGTTTAAATCCTGTTCTAACAGTGTTTCTGATTTTTGTGTATATATTTCTATACGTTTGACCTCCTTGTTAGCCCGAATCGGGACCAATTTGTCCGTAGGCACGTGGAGTTTGCCGATAGAAGCATTGCGCAGCGTATCAACTGTATCTTAGCATAAGACAAATTTTTTATTCTATGCAGCGTAATGCGGCGTTCAAATTATTGAAAGGTTGCTTCCCACACGAAAGTTGTAGAACTGTTTAATGAATAACCCAAAATTACGTTAGAGCCTAACGTTAACAAAAGGCCTACAGTAGAGCCTCTATTATCACAGCTGCAGCGATAGAAGCAACCATATTTACAGTTTTAAAATATTAAGTGCTCTCCGGACAAGTGCCTCACTGACTAGTGGGTGCGGCCCATAATAAATACAAGAATTAACCAAAATGACACTTATAGTCAAAGATTCCAAGAAAAGCTAGTTTGCCGTATTAATATCAGAGGCATTAAAGTCCCCTAAGATCACACATATTTGGTATCACACAAATTATCAAGTATTATGCAAACGTTCGGCATACCGACAAACGGGTAGCTTGTTTCAAAAATGGAAACAGTTTTGTTAAGGATCAATTAACCTCGAAAAAGATTTTGCGAATGATAAATAATAAATCAGAAAACTACCTGTTTATTCGGCGACATGCGATACATAGATTGAATTCCACCAAATTATTAATGGAGCAGCGGGTCTCTCAACATCAAAACCTTTGAGAGAAGAATTCGTGCCTGGGCTGTTAAACGGACAATTTTACAGCAAATGGATGTTGAATAGCGAGACCAGCTGGGGATGTTTGACCATCCCGGCAACAGATCTTATACAGAAGTTTACGTTAGTTCGATGGCTGCTCTATATGTCAGCAGTATAACCACTGATGTTTTTTGATAGGTTCGGGTGGATGTCATTTGGTGTCCTTCGTAAGGTTAAACCTACAGGTCGGTAAACGGTTAATAAAATTAGGATACAAAACAAGCGCAGAACTCGATGAACTATGTTTTTGCTTAATGAGCTGTAACTTTTAAGACAAGCTTATACAACCCGATGTACCTCTTTTTCAGCACGTCAGTTTACGATGTCCCTGCTAGCAAGGACCGTACTATTAATATTTATTTGGCGGACATATGACACTGGGCTCACGAGCTGTTTATATACAAAAAAAAAGCCTTTTGTTGGGGCAATTTACAGTGTCGTAGAGTTGCTCAAAAATGACTTTCAGGCTGTTGTTTTATGAAAATAAACCACGGTTGTTCTGACTAGGCCACAAGCGTACGTAGAAGCAGGGCGTAGCTTAAGCTTTGTGAGATGTGGGACTGCCATTTGTTTAGTTAAAAGCGAGCAAAAGAGAAGCACATAGCACCCAAATTAATCATATTAACACTTATGACTTTTTGTTGTCTATCTACTCTTTACCGGCTGGGGTCATTACGTACTAATGTTTATACGGAATCACGATCGGATGCACTGTATATGATGGTGATTGTGTATCGTGGAATCGGATACAGGTATCCTCATCGACAATGATGCCGAGGTACACCGTCCTAGATTTAACCTTATATGAAGATATTCGATGGGTTATTATGCATTACAATGGATTATATTAGACATTACAATGGAATATATTGGACTTTTTGCCGAGCATATTTATCTAACAATCGTCCATAGGTTATAATCTAAATTGCCACTTTTTAATTATGTTTCAACTTATTCATGTCGTTAACTATTTTATGCCTTAAAATATGTCGTCACGATTTATTCACTTCTGTATAGTTTATGCATCTGTACATTATTCGAATTTTCATTTTACTTGCTGCCTTTTGACCCCTACGTATAGGACTGCGCGGTGACGTAGAGATCGCTCACGGGATTGTCAGTCGGTGTAACGAATAAGGCAATTTAAGATACCGAGATATGGGAATTTATTAGGCACTTGCTTATTTAAGTGACTAGTATTGTCTTTTTATTCAAATTGAAGGTGAAACCCATTATGGGCCCAGCGCATCACGTCTAAGGTATTTGCTACGGTAGTGTGAGACTTTTGGTCACTAAAACGATGAAACATAGGATTTGTGCCATGTTTGGTGAACGCCTGTGTACACGTTCAGTCTAGCATATTCTTTCTCTCTCTTGTTGTTCCAAAAGCCGCGCAGTTTATCGGTGCGTGTTACGGTGTCTCTTCTTGTGTCCAAAAGCAGTGCACGCAAGAAGTAGACTGAACCTTTCGATGGAGTGCAGGTACCCATGGAGGTTCTTGTGGACACTCATATATTGGGTAAAAAAGGCAGTCTATGTTTCTATTTATGTGATCGGCTATGTTTGAAATAATGCCCAAAACAGCTGCCTCGTAAAATGGCACTTTATTCTGCTCAGTAGCTGGCTACCACAAGCTCCCGTTCTTTGTGTTGTTAATTGCCTGAAGTTTTTTATCACCTATTATCACCAACGTATTGAAGAGTGTGTGTCGACAGTCATTTTCGATTATTAAAAATACCCGATCACCCAATGGGCACTCATTTAGACAGGAGACACCGTTACTGTATTATTTTATCCTCTAGGCCTAAAGACGGATTTCAGTACTCTTTTTATTTTTTAAGGGGTACTTAAGTGTACGTACCTTTACACAACCTAGATATTCTATTTCATTGTTCAAAAAGAAATTTCTCAGGGAAGCTTATTGCTGTTTACTGTTACTGTTATGCTTGCAGTCATGGGTTTGCGTTCATCGTATTGGTTATAATCCTCATATTTTGTGCGCCCCCCGCCTTGATGGATTATAACTACAGAGGTACGCGATAGTATTCTTATGTACAGTTTCAGCCGCAACAACTAAATTTACTTGTATGTAATAACCGTTGGTTAACCACGTGAGGCTTTTACTAGCTCAAACGAAACAAGTTTGACAATTTATGTTTTTTTAGGTTAGAGCAGTTGTAAACCATAGTGTAACTCAGAACGGCTGAAATTTCTATATAAACTGGTATTTATGTCTTAAAAATTAATTTAAAAAATGTAAATCTTAGAAGTAACCGTGATCGAAAGAAATCTTTAGCTAATACACGAAATCTCCCGAATAGTTCATTTGCAGAAAGTGTATTTGGGATACTCATTTACGTGAAACCGTGCCGATTATAATAACTTTTACATTCTGATCAACAAATGTTCGAATATTCTTTTTTTCAACTCCGCCTTTTTGGTTTACCTACGTTATAAAGTACAACGCAAAATGCTCAAATAAGCCAATAATCTATTATTTTAGGC
>MNPL01002646.1:46240-59777 GCA_002081605.1 Tropilaelaps mercedesae
TACGGACATTTTTAAATCACGATGAAAAGTTTTTTCGGATGAATATAGTCCCATATAACATACTTTTAATTTTCTTTGAAAGAGTTAATAATTATATATTGAACAAAAGCAGCACATAGCTTTAGTCTTATTTCGTACCAGATACGCCAAAAAACTGGCTAGAAATTATATTTTCACATATTTCGTTTTGTCTTGACTTTAATCCAAAAAATGATTCTATAACCGCCCTGCGTTAATTGTATATATTAGCTAGAAGAACTGCTTTATCTCCCGAATGCAGGCAGCCCTTACCGTTGAGTAAATGGCATTCAGACTGGTGATCAAAGAGCTTTTAGAAACCATTATAACTTGTCTAACAACATATAGCACATGGGACTATACTGCATATTCTATTTGATTAATTGTGCTGTAGCTGAATCTTACTTTGGAACAAACACAGTTAAAAAAAGTTTGTATACAAATTCTGATAGCTGAGATTTTGATTTGTCTTTTTAAAATGGCGCTGAGTTCTTTGGCGGTTTATGGAGTAGTCAGGGTTAAATATTTACATTTACAGACTTCCTTTGAAACAAATACGGGGGCTTGGATGCGCCTGGACTATAATCAGCGCCTTAATCCAATTTACAGTTTGCAAATTCATTAATATAATCTAAAGCCAAAGCAGTTCAACACTAAACGCACAAGGAATATATACACAATATAGACATTATTTTCACAGAAAATATTGTAGTCTGCTGTTCTTACAGCTGTCAATAAAGTAGCGCAACTAATTGAATTGAATCCAACTATCTATTGAATGATTTTTGTCTCATGAGAAATACCTCTTTGACTGTGTAAATTTAAAACTGTTATAGGCTTCCGTTATTACATGTATTCGTATTTTACAGTTCAAATGATAAATCCTCTTGCACAGTTTGTGTTGTAACATCAGATGCTATATAAAAACTAAACCTGTCGAAGACAATTCAACATCTCATATATAGGTTGTCATTTCACTCGCATTTCTCGAGCAGTGTCTCTACGGGATCACTTACTTTTCTATTTTACTGTTAGCTTGCGTTGCGAGATTCGCGAAAGCATACGGCAAATCGTTTGCACAGTCACTCCGATGGCGGATGGATCCCTTACCATTACAATATGCTGTGATTGTCTTCTTTCACCGAGAATGCGATATTTGCCTCGATTATTTTTACGATAAGTTGGATGAAAAAGCGTGAGTATGCTCTCATATGTCGTGTGCATGTTCATACGCCTTGTATGTACAAGTACGTATGAAAGTTGAAAAACAACATCACGTATTAATTACATGTCTGTTAGGCGTGTTAAATTGCGTTGACCACTACAGTACTTTAACTGAAACAGTCTTTTAGAATTAAACGACATTCATTAATATGTTGTTTGGTTTGAAGTGAGTAGTGAAGCAATCTTTTCGACATTTTTTCAAAGATAAAAGCCAGGCTCTGGTGAGATCGGGTTGATTGTATTCCCTCCCGGACCTCATTATTAATCGTAATTGTATTATTGAATTCTTTGCCAGGATCCAGGCGTGTTCCAAAACTAAATCACAACGCAACGAGTACATGCAAACGCAACTGTTGCTAGTCGTAAAAATTCTGGAAAATTGCATCAGAGCTACACCAATACTAGTAGAGATGTCCACTTTAGATGCATTCGAGGAAACCGTTGATATATTTAACATTTGCAATGATGTCCGCATTTAGCTAGCAGCGTAGGGATCTGCGTATTCACAAATATTTTAGCGCGCTTCAAACGCAATTAATAAATTAATGTCTGCGTATTTTCCTGTGATTGGCCTTTATTGCTTCTCTAATAAGTATATTTATAGGATCTCCTAAATATGCACTTACAACAAAATAATGAAACAATATAACACAATACATAGAAAAATACGCGATAATGTGTTGTCTTAATACAAGCAAGCGGAAGGAGGAAGAGCGGGACGTGAAGCTGTGCTCAGCGAAGGTTACGAGATATTAACATGACGTTTGTTTATTGGAAGACGTTGACTGCGTCACGTTGGCTGATTAAAATCAAGGCGAAGGAGGACGTCAGGCATAAGTACAAAAACAGAGAATATTTTTTTTTTATTGTACGGTAATCTAAGCGGTAGCTATCGCACCTGACTAGACGAGTGCTAGACGAGTGGATAAGGGCCACTATAAAGGATGAAATAGATCCATTTGAGAGGAGACCTTAGGCCCTTGAGTGGCCAGGAGACCCAGCAATCTCTCCAATATAGTAAGTGATAGCAACGGGCCGCGTGTGGCAATTGTTCAACATTGCAAACACAGGTTGAGGAACATGGAAATTAGAGGCGGCGAATCAAAAAACCCTACGAAGGGGTTTGGAACTCTGTGAGGGCTACATAAACATTCAAGAGGAATAGGAGGGCCTAGCTGCCGATATACTCAGAGAAAACATTAGCGCAGCCGATATTTCCAATGGCGCGCAGGTGAGGTGCCAGCGGCTCAATCGCCGCCTGTATTACTCCAGGCCAATAAAACGACAGTTTAGGGATTTCTTCACAGCGGACTAGAAGGGTTATTATCATAGATTAACAGCTATAGAATGAGGGAAAATTTAAAGCCTGTCCAACGTGTTACCTTCTATTAGAATGCTGGCTGACAGGATGTTGACAGGAAGAACTGTTAAACTATGCGCCAGGGACACATACGAGACAGACGATGGAGCAATGGCGCAGGGAGAAAAAGAACAAACGCCCTTTCTAGCTAAGATCTGTAATGGGGCAAAGTTAATGGGTGCGGACACCGTCAGAACTATTGGCAAGCTGGTGGTGAGGCGGCAAATCACCCAAAGAATCTCAGGAGAACAACCTCTCGCTGCTCGGTGAGCGGCGTTTAGGTGTACAGGATGAATAACATGAGCGGTTCGAAATACAGAAGCGCTGTCGAGGCCGGCAAACGCCCTGCCCCAGAAGGAGTATGCATCGAGCAGTAGGGTCAGCGGTATCATCTGGGTCCGCTGAACTTTTAAAACGACCCCGAGAGTAATTTGCGGAAAAAACTATGAGTAAATATTTATAGCAATAACGCTATGGAGAAATTGATGGTAGTATATGACCTCTTAGTGATGAATGAGGGAGAAAATTCATCATTTGAACGAAGGGGTCAGAGAATCTGGCTGGATTTCGCCATGGCGAGCGAAGACTCATTATACTGGGAGACTGGTCGAGGGTTCTGGATACGGAGTCCCTCAGCGATCGCCGTTACGTTTCAGTTTTCTTTCGCGAAGACCTGGATAAGGGAACGTTCCTTGAGCAAGCAAGCTCATTCAGATGGAAAGCTAGAAGGATAAATCTAGGGTTTTCGAAGAAGAAGTGTTCACTTGTATGGCACAGATATTTGAAGAACAAGGAGTTCATGTGTTGGTGAATTGAGGGTATCAAGATTGTCAGGAAGGAATGTACCAGGTTAAGAAGAAGACGCATTAGGCATAATGCGGCCTCTGCCATTGACTAGAATGGGCAAGATTATACCTTTAGGAACCGGGAGAAGCTATATGGAGAGAGTATAAGGCCAAGAAAGAGTTTCTCAGGCGACCTACATGAAACAGAAAGAGCAGGTCTTGGGAGAGCCGTCAGAAGACTGTTTAAAGGCCTGCCCGGGGCTTGCGCTATAGGATAGTCAAAGGAAGAGTACGGAAAGGAGCATCTTCTGTTCGTTCGGAACGTTCGGCGAAAATAGTGCGGAACCATTTTTCAAGACATTCTCTGGCTGGTTAGGATGTGATCAAGAGGGTTCGTGGAAGAAGAAGAATTCGCTGAGACTACCGCAAAATGGTCCATTAAGCGTGCACCAGGCTGACCTCGGGCAAGGCATACGGCCTGGACGGTCAAATGAGTGCCAGCTGGGGAAGGGAGGAGATCGTGGTTAGTATGCTTAATGAACTGCTTCGGGAAGGAGAGGAGTGATATAGAAAAGGGTTGGGTTGGTCCTTGTCCCTAAGCCTAAGGAGCCATCATCCAAAAACGACGTCCACCCGCCTCCTTGATACACTCGGCAAGTTCTACGAGCATATTATAGACAAAAAACTGACTTATTAATTCAACAACAAGGGGTGTCATTCCGACCCCCAGTATGAATTTCGGAAGAGTAGATCCCGTTTGAGCCTATCCGGCGTGCTTCAATTTTGACGACGGAAGGGACAACGAAGTCAAGGGACCAGGTGCTCTACAGCCAGGATGAAGAGAAAGGGAATTACCCTGACCCTCGGAAGCCACCCAATATAGATCAGCAAAGAGGCAAGGTAGTACGGCGTTCAACTGGGTAACGATCTAACTGGCACTGCACATGTCAGGAAGATGTCTCTGAAGACTGCTTGGGTCGGCAGCTGACATGGCCAGGATTCTTCTGACAATCGGAGGGGCTTCCAACGTTGCAGGACCCTTTTTGGCTATAATAGGAACGTACTAAGCCGAGTCCAAAAGCCGCTGGCTATTTGGATATGCAGGGAATGGAGGACCGTCTCCACGGAGAACGTGCTTGTGTTGACCGGAATAATCCCTCGGGATCTCCTGGTGAGGGAGAGGGACAACCCTAGACCATGCTTCCCCCTAGTGGAAGCATGAGTGCCAGAGCAAGCCAGGGCAGAAAACCACATTTCAGAAGCCACAAAGATCGCTCAAGGTCGGGTGGCAGACAAGGGATAGGAAGGGGACGAGGCAAAGTCCATAAGGCGGTTCGGTCTTGTTGCACCCGGCGCTCCGTCTAGCTGACTAGGGAGCACATGCACTATCCTTAAATGGATTTTCGAAGTAATACGATAAGCTTTCCGAGCCATCGCGAAAGGCGTAACACGGAGTTAGTGGGTTTGTGAGTTTCACATTAACTCTTGTATGACCGCATCAGTGTGCATCAAGCATTACCAAACTTCCCCCAAAAACACGTTTTTACATGTGTTCGATTTTGCTTTCTGAGTCGCTTTACCTTCTCTAATTTTTTTCGCGAATGATTCGCGATTAAGTTACATTATCCTTGTCTACATTATTGGTTTTAATAGGTAAAATGAATACTCTAGACATAATCAGATCCACATTATTCGAACAGGTAAAGTCAAAACAAGTGGTATTGCATAAACGATTCTGCGTAAGCTTACACAAGTGCCCATAGGTTGAATCTGAGGCTATGAATGCATATTGAAAAAGACAAGCTTAAGAAGGTGCAAGTAAACAACTGCCTCAAAAACAAACCAGCGTTGGGTGAAATTACAACGTAGACTAAGTTTATGTCATATAATCTTAGTTGAAATGAGCATTCTGGAAGTAATTGGTATTGTGCTTTCAAGTTTATATACCAACGTTTAGATAAGTGACATCGAAGCGACAATCGATACCTAAATATATTCTAATTTCTCGACAATATTTTATATAATAAAGCTAACTCAAAGTAGATTATATAACCTTGAGCTATTTATTCGCTAGTCCTTTTAGAATCTGGCCTCTGGAATCCAAAAATAATAATAATATCTCTTGACCCGAACCTACAAGACTGACCTACAATGGAGCTTCCACCGTTTCGCTGATAATTTTGTATCGTCCTGATTACCGACCATGTAACCCTTTTTCTTGCCAAGTAGAAGCATATGCAGGCTAAACTTTTTAAAAGAGAGCGCTTTCTACTTTTCCATCTATATATTTAATTTATACCCACAACGCTCGACAACTCTGAAAGGTTTGAGTTTGCATATTAATGAACAGTTTAACTTCGATTTAAAATAGGTAACGGAAACAGGTGTTCGGTGCACTTAACGCTTCTCTTTGATGATCAAGAACACCGATAGCTGTCGTTGCAAGTTTATGAACACACGATAATGCAATTACGATAGGGATGGGGCAAAAGATAAGGTCCCAATATCGCGGTGATATTCATTAGCTAGTCTGTGCCATTTTGTCGTTTAAAATACTTCTTCCCATTTATGCACGCAGCTATTGATAAATTCTGCCAATATTACCTTGCTAGTGCCATTCGACTGGGCAGCTACCTTTCCTCACTATGTTTTGTCGAATGCTGGTCTTGGCTGCCACATGTTTCTGCATCTTTTTACGATTGTCAACTCTACAAGAATAACCAAACACGTGGATCTTCTGTGCATCGATTTCGTTGTGAAGACAAAGAATAATTGAATATCGTCGGCAGTCAATAACCTTGCGCTCCTGAGTTTTAATTATGCTTTATACATTTTTAAAGAAGTGTCTAGTGACGTAAATTGATTTTTCATTTTAGTCTTGGCTAACATGGCCAAATATACAAACATATTTGGTGGCATGTAACTGCCAATACTTGGAGATAGGCTACCACGATGCGAAAAGTCAACCAATCGCTAATCGAGTTGCACAAACGTGACTTGATAATCCGTTCGATAACCCCTTCATCGATCACACTACGTATCTTCACTCACCACAAAAGAACGATGTATCAAGGACGAGAATTAATTGAGACTTGAATAATTTATTTGGATTACAAATAACTTGGCAGAGGGTACGGGTATGCGGTCCTAGTTTTTATTTTTAACAATTACCAATCACGGCAATACGTTCACTGGCACTTACAAAGCAACCGTTTGTAATGACCGAGAAAGCTCCGCTTTATCGACAATGCCATGCGACGCCTCAAAAGCCTTACCAGGCACGAAGCTTACGTTACCCTGACTAAAACTGAAACGGTTTATCTCTTGACAACCACCTACAATCATGTTGTTGTGAAGACTCGCTTCTATTCTTTACGGCACTATCTTGGAGTTTTACCGTGACCAAACTACGGATTCGTGCTAGGGCTGGCGACTATCGGCATTAAGAGTTATTGTATTCGACAGGCGGGTATAATATGGAAAATTCGCAAACGAAAACACTTTCTACAACCAGTCGCTCTTAATCGTATGTGTCAATTTCGGACCAAAACTGTTCTTAGACAACATTATTAAAATCGGCACTGTCGACGCTTAAATAACGGTGGTTTTCGTAGTGATAAAGGAATGAGTCGTCCTACTAAATTTCTAAGTTGTATTTTTACCTGGAGACTATTTCGCCAAATGTCAACGAGCTCAATGGATGCGTACATTTACGCATATTTGTACCTATTTTCTCGTACACATTTCAAACTAGATTGCTACATAATCCTCAGTTATTTTTTTTTACCAATTTTCAAATCAATTTACATTGTGCAGCATTTAACAAAATATGCAACTCTATTTTCTACTATTAATGCAATTTTCCATTTTTACATAAAATAAAGATGATCTTTCTCAATTGATGAAAATATTCTTAGCATAGCTCAAGGGGATTTTGAATACAAGTTTAAAGCTGTGCGCAAAAAATAAATGAAACATTAATGTCTCTTATATAGAAGCAAATATATTTAAAGGCGACCCAATTTAGCTATGTCCTGTGGCTCTTCTATTTTAGTAAGTTCATTAAAACTATTAGAAGTGATAAAGAACAATAAAAAACCTTTTTCAGATGCGTTTGAGATTTGCACTATTTGATTTTATTTTGCAGAAAACGTAACCATATTTTGTTTGGTATAGCTAGTGTCGGTGAAATTTTTTGATGAGTGTTCAAATGGTTCCCTAATATACAGTTCCTTAATATATAGTTCCCTAATATATAGTAATGCCGACGATGGCATTTTAAGTAAAAATCGAGTGACGTGTTTTTTGATGCTGCAGTTTACTTTAATAGATAAAGAGTTTTCGATTACCATTCGGGGCAATTGAAACGGAACTATTCAAATCGTTACCCTAAATTAATTATTGGCTGGAACCTATGAGATAATCTGCAACCGAACTTTCTTTTCTAAGTTCGAATTATTAGAAATAGCAATGTAACCCGGAAGAAGTTTGTTGCAATATCTTCATCAGCCCCAGGCCAATCTAGAGATGCACAATCTTAAAGCCTGCGTCGAAAATACATATTTCTTTTACTTTTATGTTACTAATAAAAGTTCAATTTTTTAAACAACTGCTCATTTTTAAAATAATAACTTTTGGATTGTTTTGTAAATTTGCGTGGCAAAATTTACAACCTCTTTTGCTCAGACATACATGCATCGCCTATACTTCGACTTTGACTTACGCCACAGTATACTACAATGATTTAAAAATGGAAAACGAGTGCTTTGATGAATTCTACAAAAACGTGGATAAAACTGCGTAAGAAAACTTACAGATACATATATATATATATATATATATATATATATCAACACGACCTTTTCTGGCCAGTCGATGGCCAGAAAAGGTCGTGTTATACCCTAGTTAATGTATGGTGTTACTGAATGCAGAACCTTTACTGTTATGTCTAACATCAAAATTTTCCATGTCATTAGGTGAGTTTCACATTGATGCTCCTGCAGAGCATAGAAGAATACGATTTAACTTGTTTGTCGAACTATATGCTTTCTATAGAGATAACGCAGGTTATAATTTTTGGAACAGTGAGCCACTGAGTCCTATTTTTCATTAGCGTTCCTTCAGCAAGTATGTTAGTATGGCTTATAGGTTCAGTAATGCTTCATATTGAAAGTTGAGTAGAAAAGTAGATATGGTGGTATTAGAAGTAAATTGAAATTAATTTATACTTATTAGTGTAAATCTCAGTTCCAAAAGCGAGCTATTCATGTCATTTATCTAATAAATACAAGCTATCGATGTTTAAAAATGTTTAATTGAACTAGGATGCAGACACTCATTGAATTTTCTGGCCTGCGCGTGATAACCGCTTTGTTACTTATTTTTATCTTGTCGCAATTTTCTTGACCCAACACAATTTTTAATTTACAAACGAGGCACACCAGAAATTTTAACTTTTCTGAGTGGCTATTTAAAGATAATTTTATTGAAGTCAGCGCGATATTACTTTCCGATCTTTTACAAGCTTAGATTTAAACGGATTGTCGGTTACTCGGGTAGATTCCTTAAGTTAACGATAGTGTGCGCAGTGGTGTCTTGGGAAGGAAAATGCTGGTTAAACTAATTGCAGCCATAGAAATGCCTATATGAAACAATTATGGCCAGTAAATTATAATGTATATGCCAGGTTCTGCAAGCAGCAACTGCATTATTTTCACTCGTATGCCTGGACTATTATTACAGTAGTAGAAATGCGTAATTGCTGAATTTTGCTTGCGTCAAATGGTGAAAAAAGTGGCTTGAGGTGGGTCGAACGGCCGTTGACAAAGCCGCGCTCCTTCAGCGCTCGAACCTCAATGAAACAGGTTATTTTCTGCCAGTTCAACAATGCAAGCGATTCCTAAACGGTTAGAACTCATAATAAAGACCCACAACTATGTTGAAGAGACATTAAGAAGATTTACGATGGAGATTCGTGTCTAGGTTGTTGAAAGGGGCTATTCCCACGGGATATCTAGGAAGGTCATCGACACGCGGCTATCACGGCGGTAAATTTTACAGAAAAGGCCGTATCCGACGGTCCCATAACGTTTGGAATATCGTTAAGTTTCTATAGAGTTATAGTGTTTCCATACAACATGCCAAACCTGCTGAGTAGAGCAGAAGTGAAAATCGGATCATTTTCTTATTATATTATATTGACCATTTATCTTTATAGGTGCTCGTTTCTCTAGCTATTTTATACTCGGTAATACTCGTACCTGTCACTTTCTCTAGCTTGTTGGTGGACGCACTGGATTTTCGACACTAGTTAATGTTAGACTGTGTATTTACCGTTACATGTGTAAATTGAGTAAAATTATATGGAATTAAATGATTTGAAACTAAATTCTATCTATGTTTCATAATTCATCCTATCATATAAACCTAAGCAAACGCCGGTGGATATGAATCGGCTCACCAGCTGAGCGCAAAGTTATAAATAAATTTACACAAATGTAAAGCGAGGATGGAGGTAGTTAACATACGGTTGTACGGTTTGGTGTAGCAAACGTTTAAGCGAATTTACAATAAAGTATTATTTGTCTGATACGACGTTTTCAGAAATGTGTAGGCTTATAGCAGTTCTGTATACCTTTTCTACTCACGGTAAATAAGCATACTTATTCGTACTCGAATGAATTATTAATGTCTATTGGATTTTAAATTAGCATTTATTTATTTATTACTTATTTAATGCTTTATTATGCTTTAATGTATAATGAATAAATGCTATAATATTTCACAAAACTAAGTGTACAACACTTTCTGTGACAAGTATTCAATCGTAAATAAATATTCGAAGCTGTAGAATATAGATACCTATCGGTATAGAACCACAGCTTATTGAGGTATATATTTTTTATAAATATATATGTTACGGCCTTTACCAGTGCCATCAATATTGGGAAAATGACGGCCCTTACGGCCTTTACTCATGTCACCAATTATCGGGAAAAGCACATCAATATTTCACTAGAGTTAAAAAAAGTTGTGCAAAAAGTTTTTATAGAGCAAAACTTTGGTTAGGCGGCAGATTTTAAATAATATGCTCAGCTCCATCTATGTGAAGAAACCAGATAAGAGCTAGCAAAGAAAGCTGTTATACAACTGGACTTGTAAACCTAGGGTGTGATACCCATTTATACCAATACTTTTTAAAATTTTCGGCTCTGGGATCGCAAATTTAAATCACGAGAATATGCTCTTGATATCTCTCGGGTGCCCGGTGAGCTTAGGATTTCACGACCCAGGAAAAACTTAGTTTAAAACAAACGGTATTAACTTTCATGATTGGCCTATCGCCTGTATTTTGTGCGAATTAAGTATCATACGCTGTGATGCTACAGTTTGCTTTGACGAGCAAATATCTCCTGACTACTTTCTCTGCAGGTGAAATGAAAGTGTCCAAACCGTCACCCTAAGCATTTATTGACTGGTCTGCACGGAAATCCAGCAGTAGGAATCAAAACTGCTGATACCTAGCAGAACCCACAAAGCTCAACTTCAGTTGAACCATTTCTAAGGCAACTGAAACCCAGTTCTTTCTTATCGCATTCGCCCTTTTAAATCAGAATTGCCGCAAAGGTGCAATGAGATCTGGAAAAACTTCCTTTCAATGTTTTAATTAACGTCAGGCCAACGTGGGGACGTACAGGCTTGAGACCTACGTTAAATCTACGTATTTCCTCCATTTGAACTTGTACATTAATACTCAAGAAACCAAAACCCTGAATTGTGTTTTAAGAGGGTGCGTACACTCGTACGCGGGAATGTCGAGATACGTAGATTTATTTTTTTTATTCACTTACACGATAAAAATTAACCTTCAAAGTAATTTACCTTTAATTTTAACGGTAAGCCATTAAAGCAGGCAAATATCAATAAAACAATATATATGCCGTAAACTCAAATTTAATAATATTTGTCTAATAGATATAATTTATTATCTTTTAATATTCAATACTACTTATTTTTGGGTTATAAAATGAGCTGTTACATGTTCACATTGTGTATTTAACAATGTCGGACTATATGAATAAAAAGTCTTCGCTCTCAATTCAGCACGAAGCCACCGGTCTTCAGATTTGGTCGACAAATTCAATGCAACCATAATTCCAAATAAAAACGACACCACAGAAGTGTTATCTAACTACACTCCCATTTCTGGGAAAACTCCAGTTTCTTCAAAAACATATTTGGTTAAAAAATCTCTTCAAGAAGTGTCTCTTTGGATTTAAAATAGCCAGAGCGCTTATGGCTAATATGTATGCTGATAGAACATAACGAAATTCGTTTTTCTGTCTACTGCCAGACTTGAGAACTGTAAAACAAAACATTCTAGCGTAGCAAGTAAAGCGTAAACGAGCTATACTTTATGAAAGAGAAATCTCATTCTCTTTAATTATTAAAGACTTTTCAGTGGAGGTCAGACAAAGGTTAGAGCAAGCCTATTTTAAAATTAGAACAAAGGGGCGAAAAGGATATTACAAATGAACTTATCACCAACTAACTCTAAGCAAAATGTCTATTCTTAGGTCTGATAGATTTGAAACAAAACGAACAAAGGATCACGAGGTATCTAAACTGCGATTACATAATTCTTCTTGATTGCCTTTCTTGCCAAATGCGGTCGCTTCCAAGCGCTGCTTATTGCTGATTATTTAGTGGACAGATAGGCTATCCAGTATAACACTTACTCTGCGTTATTGTTTGCTAACATAAATCAATTAAAACGGTTGCAATGTATGTATTTGTATCGGAATGCACACAGTCATATATTTGCAATCAGAGTTCATTGGTATTGGGCTAGAATATTTTACCTCTCCTTTATTGTAGTTAAGGGTAATATTAACTATGTACGTTTGTACGTTTTTATATTAGCGGTTCTATATAGTCCGCTTATTAATGTGCTTAGTCTTCTTAAAACTGCAGTCTCGCACTCTGTCTTTATTGGACCGACGAGAAACGATGGGATTAACCTTGATTGCTAATTGGAATGAGATGTATAGCACAGATTTGTAATTCATAACGGGTGCGATTGGACATCCTAAAAGAACAATTTGTGTTGGCCTTTGCCTTATCTTTCACTGGGTGCCAACAAGTGATGTGTTTGAATGGAAATTCGGGAGCATCTTGTGTTTGCAGTTTTGCGTTTACTGAAACTATAGTGCAATCAAATGCTTCATCAAGCGTCATACTCGTGGGGCACACATACAATCGCCCCTGACATTAGCTGCTCAACTGATAACGGGCGGAGGATCTCTACTGAAAAAATCACAACGAAGAAAATTGAGAGACAGAGAGCGGAAATCAAGCGCAGCCGAGACATTAGCATAGATAATCGAAAAGTATTGTGCCGCGCGATCGCTAGAAGAGTTGAAGTTGTCCATGATGGCGGCACTGTATTCGTCGGACAGGGGGAACCTACTCGCACTGTACATTGAATTCATCAATTTCTTTTCTGATACAAATTTGAATCAATATCTAGTTTACTTCACGTGTAGCTGAACTTTCTCGACGTAGCTGAAAATCATTTAGGAAGTTTTTGTCACTCCTGACACCTTGGTGGTAGCCAAGTGCAGAAATAGAAAGTCCGGCGGAGGTCGGAGTCATCGCCGTCAAATAAAATGTCTTAAGAGGCGTGTGGATAAAAACTTCTGTCCCAGGGCAGGATTCTATTGGAGTTCAGTGAAATTCCCCTTACCGAGGTGTTCTATGGATGCAGGATACACGAATGGATTTGAAATTGAAATCATCCTGCCAGGAGCGACTCCTATCCTAAATACTGAAACTACCTAAAAAAAAGCTGGGTCCCATGACGTAACTTTATGTGCTATAGTGTTACGTCCTATCAATGCAACGTGTCCTCGGACAGCAAACTACCTAAGGGGTACTATGCATGTGCTAGGACTGCCATTGTCGGCAATTTTCTCTATCAACACGTTGTGAATAAAGTTGTGACTATTTAGCGATTTCAGTGCAGAGAGCTTTTAAAATACGTACCATAGAACCTCGACGTTTTGCGACCTAACAATATCTAGAATTATTTTTTAAAGCTGATTATCAGCCAACATTTAACGTCCACGGTAGCAGTTTTTGCATTACTTCG
>MNPL01002646.1:60417-74787 GCA_002081605.1 Tropilaelaps mercedesae
GCTTCGGTCGCAAGGCGCATACGAATGCACCAAGCCACCGAGCTCGACGACCTAACAATATCTATCATTAGTGAAACCGCGATCAACCTGTGTGATACCGGTCCAGTTATGTATCAGTTTTCGGGCTGTGAGAAAATTCATATTATTCTCCGTATCGTTATTTTGTCTGTTTTTGTGAATATCCCGCTAGTTTGGATTCTGGTTTGGGGTAAAGGTTTTACTAAAATAACTTGTCCGTATTACCACGTTACTGTCCCTTCTCTACTTCGCGTATCACTACGACGTGGGACAGCTTTTCGTGCTCTTCACTGCCTTTTATAAATGGTGAAGGCTTCAAATCGCGCCTTTTCAACTTTCCTCTGTATGCTCTCGTTGATAGCCTGAAACCATCCTTCCTTGTTCATATCGTTAGTAGCTTTGGCGGTGGCGTCTTATACACATACACAATCGGCAGTTGCATTACCCGAGGGCTCTCGTCTGCTAATTCGTTGCCCCCGACACTGTTTTGGTCACCCTACTGCGTGTTGTAGTTGTTCTGGTTATAGTTGCCACACAGCTCACTAATATTACGATTTCTATTTTTTTAGTTCTTCAGTAGGTCTAATGGCTACTTTAATTTTAGTTCTTTGGAGCGGCCGTATGTATATTGCTCACTTGAGGCGCTGCCGCTTCTGTTCGGGCCCTCGTCACACTGGATAACGGAATGTAATAAACGCTAGAGTGTAGTAGAACTGTCATGCAATGCCAACGGCTACCGGAAAATGGGCGATATACAAAATAACGCTTTGGTGCCACAAAGGATGCGGAATGCTCGGGACGCGTCATGGGTGCATGAAGATCACTTTTCCAGGCAGCAACTGTCAGAGTTTGTCCTAGAACTCAGTGAGTCACCAATTCATCAGAGCGACCTTGAAGTCTATGATCGCTGCGGCGTACGAGCAGACAATAAGTGGGTGAGGAAACATTTAAAAAACACACGTAGCAAAACCTTTAGTAGTATCATGATCAAACAGTTTGGAGAAGCCTCCAAAGAAACGGATTCCTAACGGGTTTACTTATATCCGGAAAGCCAAAACTTTTAAGCGTTGCTAAGGCATGCAGACCTGGGATAGTGGTTTTCAAGGCGTTTTCTTTAGGTGAAGAAATATGGTAGAAAAAAAATTCAGGGCGGTATCAAAGCGAGTCAGCCTTAATTAAACAGGGATGTTACGGAATGACAGGACAGTTGTAGGATGGCTGTTTGATACTTTCGTTTAGTTAAGAACGACCATTAACACTTAACAAGGATACTGATACGCACCACTGCTGCAACAGTTCAGTTGCGTTTGATGCCAACTCAAAAAGAACTTCGAAAATTACGAAAATGAAAGATTGTATTAAGATGGGCCTGGTAGGCTTCAATCACCGTGTCTGCCTGCACCGTGCGATGCTTGAAAAATAAGCACAACTGGCTGTAATAGAGTGTAATAAAAATTCAAGCGGTTCATATAAATAGATCGTGGTAATAGGGGTTAGCGAGCCGATTAGTACGGCCACAAAGATAGGCTGAGAAGGAATTTTATGTCCAGGTTGTAAAAAGAATACACACAGCAAATGTATGCCGAATTGTTAGATAGGTTGGACATGTGGTTGTATTTATGACATTCTCGCTCAATAATTAAGCCCAATTATTATTATTAGTAATTAATAATTAATGTAAGTTTTTGTTAGAAATGAGTATGTGAAGTGTGGTGAATAGGGTAGAAGTGAATAGAACAAAATGTACAGCGTATTCTTAACTGTCTATGTGGAGAAGGACAAAAGTTTATAACCGCAGTTGATGAGCTTCGGACCTCTTTTAAACATGTTTCTTTTTTCTTTTGTAGTAACAATTCATTTCAGACTTAGGTTTCGTTGTTATTATAATTGCCAGTATTATTAAATCAATTTCGGTCTGCGCCGAAGCCGTTCCAATTAATTATTTATAAAAGAATCAACTGTGGAATTCGTTTCAGCCTAAATGATTCGCTACTTGCTCATGTCATTCAATATTATCTATTTGAATAACTAAACTTATGCAGGAAAGATGTTACACACATTCCAATTTTTATTTTTCCATGGGCGAGTATGTCTTATATGGCTTTGATAATAAATTTCCGGAGACACCACAAACTACAGTGGTTGTTTGGTGATTCTGGCGGAACAACTCGATGGTAGCAGACCCCTGCGCACGTTCTTACTCATTATCGCTACTTTAAGTGAGTAGTGTGTTCACTGTGCTAACAGATAACTTGGTGGGTCTGAGCCATGGTTAACTGAAACAAACGCAAGCACGGACATCTACGACTGAAAGCGTTGGTTACTATTCCGGCTTTCTAAGGTGATTTATGAAGGGTTAACCCTAAATTTCACACGCTGAATACATCAGAATAGATAGCGCTAAGATCTTACGAAAAATAGTCACATATGTCATAAAACGTCCCTGCCGAACGGCTGTGTGAACAGGGGCAAGGGTTGCCACTGTGCAACTGGCGCCCAAAAAATTATTTTTTACGGCTTTTTGTAGCGTCTCCACAGGCAAATTAGAGCTAGAAGCAACAAACAAATAAATGCAGAAAAAACGAGGGACATAAACATGCAGAGAATATGCAGCCTTCGGGAATAAGCATCAAGAAGCGGGACGAGCATCAAAGATATCTGATAGATCTACTAACCCTAGTCAAAACGCTGTATAAGTATAATCAAAATACGCAAAAGCGTCCAGGATTTGCCAGACGTGGAACTTACGAGAGCTAAACTCAAGGTCTACATGATATTTGAGAAAATAACACTGAAAAAACAAAGATAGCTGAAGAACGAGGAAATTCAGATTGCCAATGGGTACAAGGGACGGCGTCGTGATACGAAAGCTAGAGCACAGGGTACGAAACTGTGACTTTATGGAGGGGCTCGAAGCCCTGCTGACTCAATCCTGGTTAGAACAAATTTATAAGAGCACATTTCTAGCTAGATACGGATCTCACCAGGTGTAGCCATCTAAAGTTGTAAGGGTGATACGCACATCGGACGAAACGCAAACAGCAGGTTTTCTACGGTACTCAGGGTTTCCAACACTTTGACAATATCAACTCTGCCCTGCTCTTAGCGAATCTGCACTAGATGGATATTTTATCCGGTGACAAAATATGTTAAAAAGCCTTGCTGCATGAAGTATTTAATATAGCGAATAAGAAGAACTTATGGAAGATATACCTCGAAGCGAGTTGCGTATAGGAACAGTAGCCGGTCAAGTATGCCCCTAATACAGATAAGGAGGATGAGCACAGGGATGAGCTCTACTGAAGTAGAGGGACACTAAAAATCTCGCCATGGTGAATAGGAAAAAACACATTCCACAGGAAGGCAACCGTGTTGCACATAGACCTAACGATCTACGCCATCGTACATCGCTTCGATCAGCATTTGAGCAGTGCAATAAAACTTAGCGGCCAATAATTAAAGTTTCACATTAAGCTAATCACAGGATTGCTGGCTACATAAGCAGATTCAATCTACGCACCTAGAATGAAGCTTCATAGTATGCCGTACTAAAACAAGAAATTCCGGTAGCACTGGATAAAGCTAAACAGTCTTAGTAAGTTATCCTGCTGGAGCGCATGTGACTTGCCTGCATGCTTGGCAAAGCATACAGACAAGTCGCAACACGGGCCACCGTACAATCGAAGAGGCCAGTGCAGCCAGAATAATAGTAGATTGATGGATCGCGGCGAAAGGGCCTAAAGACTCAGATTCAGTACCCAGATGGCAGAAAACATAAACTAGCTGTTTGTTTTTTGGTTTTCCGTCTTATCCAGTGGCTTGATGCATTCGTGTGCGCCTTGAAAGAACACGTAGGTACATTGGTTTGATCCCTGCCATTGCACATTTACGTTTATGAGGTCTTTCCTATGAAATAATGCAAAGAGTGGTACCGTGGACGTTAAATGTTGGCTGATGGTCAGACTTGAAAATATAGCTGTACTTAAGAGAAAAAGAGAGGTTGTTAAAGTTCGCGGTAAGCGGGGAAGGCTGAACAAGAGCTGACACCTGTATTGCGGTAGGAAAGATTAGAATACTCCTGGTACAAAGTATTACCAAAGATTATTACCAGACGTTTCTCTACCTGCGTAGGCTACCCAAGAAAGTACTACCTTTTGAAGGAAAAGAACACAGAACTCATATCGAAGGTCATTATGCAAGAGGTTCTAATTACCTCGGAACGCACATAGTTCGGTAGGATACCCAGTTCGAATGGAATCTCACTCAAAGCCGTCAGAGGCCTTTTCTGCGAACACTACAAATTCACGAAATTGTTTCACACAACGAAGCTAATTTGACGCAAATGTAAAAAAAAATACGAGAACATCCTAAGCACAATGCGATTTTTTTTGTAATAATTCATGTCAATTATTGTTCACTCACTACGATATTCAGTTCAAAATTTATTTCATGGTAAATCAATTTCTGGGTATGCATCTTCCCGTTTACAAATCTCGTAGCTGATTCGTAATATTGTTTTAAAAACACGCAGCGTCTACCCACCGTAAATGGTCCGGGTGCGAATTCCTGTTTTTGCTGAAGTTCCTTGGCAACAAAATATTACAAGAACGATGCGTTCCCACTGTTTTGTTCATCCATCCTATCTTAATGATTTTGTCAACATAATGGACGTTTGGGTCCCTCTATTGTGTCTAGATAACTTGCATTCGATCAAAAAATATCTTGTACATTATCTTCGCTGTAAGATTAAGGAAGAAAAGATACGAGCTCGGAACCTTCATAGCTAGAACCTCTGGTTGATGGTGCGATCCTTTACACATTAAAAAAACAGTTCGATGCATTCCTGAATCAAGCAATAAAGGAAAAGGTAGAAGCCTGCCTAAAAGTGGACAGAGTTGTAGAAGTATGCTTATGCAGGGAATTCACATCAATGCTTCAGGTTAATTTTTTTTACGGTATTTATCTGGCTTATGTGCTTCGCGAAAAAGTTTTTTGTCGGGGCTGAGGACCAAATTACCTAGGTGGGTCCCTGAAAAGAACCAATATTAATAGTTTTTTTTAACTTAATAGTTCTCATATGTTGGAATAAAAACCATCATGAAACCAGGATAGCAGCAACTAATATATATGTATATATATATATATATATGTATATTCATATATATATAGAGTGCTTTTTGTTGACTGTCAGGGCTAAATTCTTCATCTGGACGAACCACAGACAGAAACAACAATGGATTTCTCACGAAGTGAAAGAAGAACGTGTTGTTATTGTTGTGTTGTGAAATACAACAGCTCACTGAAAACATTATTACCAGCCCGACTTCTGCAGAGACCATCAACGCTTTAAATTTTTGTGGAGGCTTCGTATAAATGTTGGCCACGAGTCTTCCATCGCAGTTATTAACATATTCCTGAACCAAAAGATTAAAGGGGTCATAATTAATTGCAACTTAAGGGTGCCTGTTGGATGGTTTGTTCAGAGGTTTGGGCAGGTAATAGACGACAGAGAGTAAAAATCAAAGTTAGTAAATATATTACAACGGGCACATATATAAGTTGAGGAGATTCGTGTCACGGTTGTTAAAAAGACTCCCAAAAAATGCATGCTGAATCGGCAGACGGATCGGACATGTGGTTGCGTTTGTGGAACATTCACTCGATATTTAGCGCAGGTTCGTTTTTCCGAGTGGCTCTGTCGAATGTGTCGAGTAGAGGTGAATAATGTTCAGACGTATCTTTAGCTATCGAAATGGAAGAGCTTAACAGTTAATGACGCCAGCTATTCGTCCCTGGAGCTATTTTACGTATCTTCTACTCCCTCTCTCCCTATATTTTAAACTCCCCTTATTTCTTAGGTCTAAGTTCTGTCATTCTTACTGTCATTCATGTTTATGTCCATCTACGGAAATCGCTCCGCTTCAAAAACTTTTCTGATTCAGCAACTTTTCTCAGTCATCTTTGGTATAGGGAAATTTCAGTAAATTAGTTTGGACCTTAACGATCCGGTACCTTATTTTGTTATGCTTAGTAAACCTACTAACAAAGTAAAAGCAAATAAAGTTAACTTTATGTAGATTATAAAAATAAATATGCTTTAAGTACAATGCAAAATTCATGTCAATACATGATCATTTTTTAGTCGCGAGCTTTATAAACTTGACAATTTTGCTTGAAGGAAAACCACAAATTTATATTTTTGTATAACCTTTTATGCTAACTAATTTGCATCGTTTGATTTTGTTGAATGGTGTGCATGTATAGTTTGCCACCGCTGCTGATTGCGTACTGACATGCTGGTGTCGAATGCGGTGGCTTGGCGCATTCGCGTGTATCTTGCGACCGGAGGAGGGTTGTACGTGCAAAGGTTCAATCCTCGGTTGCATATCAACAGTTATAGAGTCCGTTTTACGAAGTAGTCCAAAAAGCGGTGCCGTGGACGTTATATGCTTGTCGACGGTTAGCCTTAAAAATTTTTTTAAAGCTCATATCCTTTCCGGGGTATGAACATTAACATAATGCTAACCCTTTTTTTTAAAGGACAACGGAGACGTCTGAGAGGCAAATACAGCTGGTCATAGTGTGTAAGCTTCTGTAAGGCATAATACTTAATGCCATCGCACTGTTTGTTTTCAAGTGTGCCTACCTAAGTTGAAAGTTAGACCCCGTATACAAGCATTCCAAACAATACGTCCATGCGAGATCTAGGCGTTTTCAAGTCCGCAGCCGCTGTAATAAACCGCTTTTATTTTTTTGTTACTGAAGATTCGTGGTTCTACTTAGAAATATCAAGCAACCTTTGTCCAGGCTACACAACATGGCAGGTTCGGGCATATATGTTAGATTATAAAAAGGGATGAAAGTGCTATAATAATATGATTATGGCCATAACTGATTGGAAAAAACAAAGCAATCAGCAAAGAAAGCTAGTGACGTTCGTAGACGTATGGCGTGATTATTGATCACGCGTTTCTCTGTACCTTATTCCTCCAATTGAAACGGCTTAGATTTGGTCTCCTCCCTCTTTTTCTTTTACCTTATTGTGTACAATTTTTAGACAGGGTTCATGCTGCTTTTATTTTCAGCATTTTGAGGGTTCTCCAGACGTCCCTAGGGTGCCCAGTTTTTCTCTGCTATGTGAACTATGCATGGAAAAAGTGGTGAACGGTACAACTTTGCGTATGCAAACAGTTCGGAAATACGTTCCTCCACGGCACATAGATCCGTAGAGAATAAAGCTGCTATCTATTTAATCGTTTTTCCTTGCCAACAAGATAAACGTGAATTTTTACTGTCATCACTTCGTTTTGCTGGGTACTGTATTGAGCTGTATTTTAAATGCCAAGCGAATCGGAATCGTCATTAGAATGTAGTTGCAGTAAACTATCCAACCTTGACTCAATGTCTCGTTTGTTTGACATCTCAAAGTTTACTGAAAATAGCCCACTGCCTGTTCCTTTACGTCACTAGTGTTACCTGATGTAACGAAGGGTTGGAAAATAATATTGAACAATATTGCACACTCTGACAAGCTAGAAGGATCGTCCGCACTTTCCCCAAGCGGTTTTTGGTTGAGCATAGAGCTTGTGCATTAAAAATACAACATTAATTCACGAATACTTTCACTCGAATCCGTTAGTAACGGGCGTACTGTAACACTGGATTTCGCTAACAGTTTTTCGGATTGTAATTTTTCCTTTGCACGTTCGGTTGCCAATAACGATTATCTATTTTACAGGATATAAATATAATAATGATAATAATAATTATTATTTATTATTTTAAATATATACACAATATAACAAAATAATATATATAAATATATACTATATAATGCTCGTTATTAATAATGGTCATAAAGATTTCCTACGGACAGGTATCATTCCCCGGCAGCTGTCCAATGAGACATTTGTCACCATTCATTCTAAAACCGCTGTGCGACTTATCGGCGGCTTATTGAGCGGAGTATCCTTCACAGCTCAGTGCTGATTGTGTATTCTCCAGCTGTACTACTATCATCATTTGCCTAGGTATCTAACTAGTTGCCTAGATACGTTAACACTCTGCCTGCGCAGCATACTGTTCTTTTTCCCACGTACGGATGACTGCCAAGACACTGATGGAACTCCTTGAGCAGCTTCCTTTATCAATGATTCGTTTGAGAAACCGCTACCCTCCTACACATTCATTGCTAATAGGAGTTGTCGCTTATCTTGCCGTCGAAGCGACTTGATTGAGACAGATGATTTCCAATGACCCTCAAATGTAACGTTACTATAGTTTTTAAACATTTCTAAAATAGGAAAGGATAGTACTCGTAACTCAATTCTAACTATGTTATTCAGCAAGTATAGAAAGAAGTACGCCCTGTGCATTCACTTCGTTATAAAATTGATTTGCTCAGTTTTAATCTCTCTGCTCAGGTTATTGCATCGAAGTCGGTTTATTTGAGCTAGTTTCATATTTTGAAATGTTTACTTTTTACCTGTTACTTTCAATTACTATTATATACACAAGCTAGAGATTCTGCTGTCTTGTGAGCATTGCATTAAGAGTATCAATTGGTATTAAACAGTCTACTTGTTAATTCATCTTTACAAACATGCGCGTTGATACAGATTTAAATGTATTCATTGTACAAACCCAGTAGTCAAATGTAGAAGGGCACGGATATACTATTGAGAAAATGTACTTGAAAAACGTGTTATTTCTAGTTGAAGCATTCATTGAGGCATGTAGCACGAAATTAAGCTGAAACGTCAAGGACGCTAAGCATAATGACAACTGTACCATATACAAGTACTGGGCTAGCACTCAATAAGAGCGCGAATTTTCTTTGTTGTCAATTGATGGCTACGTTCTGGTCCATCCAATGCGTTCTCACTTTGCATAGAACCTTAGTACGACGAGTAAGTTCATAGTCACTCCCATCAACGTCATGGACCACTTGCTCAGTGTGAACTTCGTTGTCATATATCGAATAGTCACAATCTATGCATTCTCGACGACAGCCATATAGTATTTTATACTTGTTACGGTTTTTTTAAATACTAATATTGCAACGTTTATATAAATATCGTATACAAATATATATCGGCTTGTGTAAATATTAATATTGTAATATTTATCACGGGTCTTCTTAACATTGTGCTAATTATATTGCTCGCGTCATCAAGCCGTTCCCCAGAGGTCTCAGTAGCTTTCTTTGCAAAATCTCTTAGTTTTTATTGCTCTACTACGCTGTTTTATGGCTCGTTTGACCAGATTCATGAATTCTACGATGTCCGTGCATCTGAAGATTTTTATCTTTGGGAGTGGGAAAACGTGCTTCTGGTTTTCTAAAGAAAATTTATTTCGGGTGCTTACAGCCGAGGCCACACGTTTATCGTTGTGGCCCAATATTGTTTGGCCAAAGGGATGGTATATGGAAGAGGTTAAGCTGCAGCTGTTATTCCTCCTTGTTCTCTTAGTTATTTTTACGTACTGCTTTTCATAGGCAGTAAACGTTAATTGAAAACACTCGCATTTTTCTGCTGACGCTAAAAAGGAATGCTACTCTCGTACAAATGGGAGCTTTCCAAGCGAGAAAAAGCATTTTAGTTTAAAAAAAAACTTTTTTTATATTGGCGTCAGTGGAGGCGATGTTAAGATTTCTGGTATCAAAAACCATTTCTAAAGCAAAGGGAAGAACAAGTTAATTCATAAATTACTTTCGGTTAGTTTTCTTTTCCCCGATTGCGATAGCCATTAATACAACAGCTTCACCTGGAAGGTCAATCAATTACGCTTTGGAGCCTTCGATTGTTCCATAGTCTGACTCCGAGAGATCAGTTAGTCTGGAAAAGGATATACAGTAGAAAATAATAAAATCCAAGCAATATTACCCGCCAAATCGCCGCGGTATATAAGCGTCTTCGCTCTGATGTAAAGCCGTGAGCAACGAAGTTGTGGAGAAAAATTAAAGCATTCCGGTCGAAGGACGGAATCTGGAGGGCGTTCTGATTTGTTGAATCTCCGCTGAACTGTTAAAAATCGCAGTAAGTCTGTTTTTATTTGCAAAGTTCTATGGCAAGACACATATTCCATATGTAGAATTTTCTTTTTTGCATATTAATGTAGGTACTTTGAACTTCAGACCACAGTTTTTGTCTTTTGTGACTGACATTGCTACATTTATTTTACGACGAAGGTGTTCGAATTTCGTCAGTTCTATTAATGTTAGTGTCACTAGAATGGTACTCAATGAAATCCGTTGCAAGTCAAATAATTCTTTACTTGGTTTGTTCGACGCAATTAGTAGACAGACGTCGAAAATGTCCCACCGCCGTCGAATCTACATTATGTTGTTACATTCCATCCGTTTACAGAAATGCGCAGGTTTGCAACAGTTGTTATCATGTTCGCGTTTTGTATACTCCCTCATCTAACAGATCGAGTCTACTTTAGTAAGTATGTTAAATTGTACCATTATATTTACTATACAGAGTATAAACGAAAATGTACATATATAGCTCGCGTAAGCTCAGGGATCTCTCGTCGACATGCCTCTCCACTGCTATATAGCATTGCGTCAACAACACGTTGGTATACAAAAAAGAAGTAAGCTGATAATATTTAGTCGTTTGGCTAAGCAACCCAAAAATAGTGTATATCATCTCAAAGCCTTGTTTATATCAGGTAGGTTTTATGGGCAGTTGAACTACTATAGCTCAGTGCTAGATTAAACCAACATTTATTTCTAGGGCTGACCATCAGCCAACATTTAAGGTTCACGGTACCGCGTGTTGCGTTACTTAGTAAGGCGGACCTCATAAATGTGCAACGGCGGGAATCGAACCAGTGCACATACGTACGCACACGAATGCACTAAGCCAGCGAGCTCGATACCTTAAACCAATAGACCAGAAAGTGCTGAATAATGAGTGCTAATTTTACTGTGTAGACACGAAGTAGTCTTATGCATAGACCCCCTAGTTGCGCAAGCTAGTAAATACATTACTGTTGTTACTATGTTTTTTGAAATAAAACGTTTCAAGTAAAAAATTGTACAGAACAGTTCAATGATGCGGATGGCTTTGTGATACTATTGTAAGTGTGCGTAGCGAAATTTGTGACCGCGTTCGGGTATGAATTCATGTGGCTATTGGAAACCTTAAAAGAAGACTCACAGTATTCCCGCAATGCCACCACAATTTTACGTCAAGGAGAACAGTGCCTTGATCGGTTCTATCGTCATATGGATATCGTGTCGTAAGTACACTCATATAGTACAACAATTCACCTTAACTACTTTAACAGGAGTATTCATTAATATTTGTAAACAAAGTAATGCATCCATTATATTAAGTTTTTTTTCTAGAATTGTAATTTCAATATAGTATTTCAAAAATATAGCTTACAATTTCCACATTTAGCTTGATCTTGACATTTATAAACAAACGTTAGTTAAAACCCGCATCGGAAAAAAGCGGCATCGAAACACAGAGTCCGCTGCGTGTTTTAAGCTGTTCGTTCTGTGTGTTTAAGCGCGTACATGATTATCTTGACATTCTTGCCATCCTTTATTTATTCTTGCGACAACCACAAATTACAATTACTATTACATAGGCTATTACAATTAATAAACAGCAGAAATACATGGTGGAGCGACAATAGAATGGGTATGCATATATGACGGTCACAGTTCCAAGTCAAGACTCCCTACGATCCAACAGAGATTCTAGAGAGCATGCTCAAAGACCAAGTTTTAAATTGGTGCAGACCTAACTCCACTTAATACGCATACAGGTACAACCAGCAAATTAGCAGCTGTTAGACACTGATGCCTAATAACCATCCCAATCTGTATTTTTTTGGAATTCAGTTCGCATCGTATTTTGATGTCCTGTTCGGGCTTTCCAAGCGGCAATTTTTTGTGGAAACACATGGTCCTCAGATGTATCGTTGTGACAGTAGACGGCACGAGTATCCTGATGGAGTGGTACATAATTGCTATCTGAATAAGCGATTTTACCATGAATCGGTTCCTGGGGTTTGTTTATTAATATATGGTTCATCGGACATCGATGTCGTCACAAAAAGCGGGACTCACGACTGCGCAAAACGCAAGAAAGTCTCTCGCTCAGGTCTGATTTGTAAACAATAGATGTTCTCGTAAGGGTCTTTTTCTGGAAGGACTTACTCAAAAACTATAAAAAGAATATTCGGCACACCTGGACATGCTAGGGTTCTTAATAGATTCAAGCTACCGATGGTGAAAAGACGGACAATTCCATTTTTGACGTGCACTTAAATTATTTTTGAAGAAAGAAACCGCATCTTCAAATATTGCAAGTGCTAGGGAAGGAACACCGTCTGTCAAGTGACCTGCTGAATAAAATCAGTTGAATGCAATTTTGACAATGACGATAACTAAGTGCTGTAAGAATCTTTCCGCTGAACTTTAAAAATTTAATATGAGTATGGAGAAGCGCATTTACTACCTGCAGCGGCTGTCGGTGCTATTAGCTTGTAAGCTAATTCGGCCCAGATGCAAGCTAACCAGATTGAGGAGGCCTTCCAGTTTCAATTAGACTTGGTAGATAAACTATGGAACCAAATTATAGAACGAAAGCATGAGCTGACGAACAACATGAAATTGGACGGTTTTTTTTGAACAATTAATAAACGAACCGAAACTCATCGCGTATCACGGCTAGTATTATGAATAAAATCTTTTTAGACATATTTAAAGTAAGTAGTAAAGTAGTAAAGTAAAAAAAGCTACTGGACTCATTTATGAATCACATTCCTTTAAAATATTTTTTTCTTGATTGAAAATGATTAAAAGGTTCATGATTCTCTATTTGAATAACTTTAGAAATCAATATACTAAATTTTATTTTTCTCTATTACTCCCCTCCATCTTACTCTTTGACGAATATACAATTTTCCGATGAAGTTGAAGCCTTGGAAACTGTTCCTTAACGGCAATGAATGCAAAGTTTATTGTGAAGCCGTGTCTACACGTAAAAGTTTTACACGGTGCGAGTACGGGAGTTTGTTAAATCTGAAAATCCGAGCGCCATGAATGGGGCATATTTTCTAATCTTTGCGCTTACGTTTTTGTACAACAAGGGCTCGCTTCAGCTTATCTTGGTTGATGCATCACCTGCGCAGGAACCTGTATCTAGTCTTCGCTCTAGCTGCATAAGCTTATCAAACATGGACAAAGTCCATTCAGTTGTTCGCAACACAAAATGCATTAATTCATCTGTGGACGTTTGGAATTACTTATCAATAGCTTTAAAAACAATTACCTAAATGATTTCAAAATAGATTTGGTTACCATACTTCCTCAACTATAAATGAATTTAATCTTGGCGTTTTCGTGTAATACCAATTTATACTTGTACCATTCTACTTGTTGGACTTGAAATATTCTACTATTACTTATCTGAAATGATAATATTGTGATGCTTCGAAATACGATTGATACATTGTACATATATGATCTTTTAATCATAAAGAAATTCATTTAAATATTATATTCGTACCATAAGAAATTTTTTATCTATGAAATATTCGTTTTCTCGCGCTTTGTTATTAAGCGTTTTATTAGATTATTTGTACATTTGTAGATATGTAAAGTAGTTGGTGGTGCGGCTGCTTCGTCAAAAGCATCTACGTCCATTAAACAAGCTTTCAGCTATATGACTGTTCTTTTCGTGTCACATCTCTTTTGATGCTGAAACATGTGAGGCTGAATGCTTCAGTCTCACATGTTTCATCACGTGTTATTGATGCGATTGATAAGCTAGAAAAACGAACTATGAAAATCGTTTTTTAAAAGAACCCGCAACGGAGCATATTGCTCCCGTTTTCTCCCCACTGAATATTTTTTCATATCTTCGATCATTTTTTGGTCTGCACGTTTGTTTTAAAATTTGTAATATTATTATTATAATTATTATTTCCTTGTATAGCCGCTTGCGAAACATTTTAGTTCTTAAGATACCCACAAACGAGATGCGTGGATTTAATTTTTAATTTTCCTTAGTCGCTGTCGTGGGACTGCTGAGCACTTTTCTATTTATAACAAGAAGGCCGAACTATGACGCTCGTAGTCTACGTGTAAGTGTGTTGCTATCTTGTTACTTAATTTGAAAACCAGGAATCGGAATTGTAATATCGATGCTCGTGATTAACAACAATGTGTAAATAATCCAGTGTATTGTACAATAGCACAACCGTACAGTTGCCTCGTATGCCTAATAAATTTTCACCATATAAATAAACACAAACAACTAATCCTCTTGCGCAAGCTTTTTCTCGAGCTTCGCGAAGACGTATATATATATATATATATATATA
>MNPL01002647.1:0-14025 GCA_002081605.1 Tropilaelaps mercedesae
ATATATATATATATATATATATATATATATATATTTGTTCGTGGCACATTTTATGCATTACAGGTACATATCGACCTAATGAAGCATAAAATGAGGGTACTGCAATTATAAACCGAGTGACCAAACATACAATGTTAAACCTACTTTATAGCTTGATGAATGTGTGTTTAATTCAAAGTACTCACTTTACAATTTAACATACAGCGTACTTTATATGCTGGTATGCTTGTCTAGAACAACGTTCAGCTTGTAAGACAGGCTGTTTGATACCATAAATGTTTGATACCATATTTATCCTAAGATGATCTTGAAAGCGATTCATTGCAGTCATTCGCAACTCACTCCATAAAGGAACTCATTTGAGAACAGACTCACAGTTCAGACTGATCCAATATGTCTGAATATCAGAGCAAACTTAGCCAAGCGATCTTAAATACACAACGGCGAATATTTTGCACACGGACAATATCGTAGTTTTTAAACGAAATAAATAGAGCGAGCACTAAAACTTGGAAGTCACCTCAATGTAGGTATATTTGCTAGCTATTGCCCAAACGTTATTTTATACGAAATACTTATCTAACACGATGTTATCAGGCTTCTTCACACTTCACTCCAGCCGAGGCCGGTTGAATCATGCTTCCGTCAGGATGAGCAGAGACCGTTGCATTGAAATAAGGTAGTGTGGTTTGCCCGTTGCAATGGAAATATCCATCAGCTGTCGCGCCGTTTACAGCTGTTATCTTGATTATAATTTAATGAAAATTGTGAAGCGGTCTTTGTTCAGGAACAGGCAACACTATTTTTGCCCGTAAGGCGACAAACGTTTTCGGTAAGTTCAAAGAGAATACTTGAAACCTGAGGGAATTTTCATTAGAATTTACAAGCATGTCTACTGACGTTTACATGTGTTCGTTCTATCGTTTGTTTTAACCTCTTTCTTTTTTTAAAAGCTACTGTGTTCATTCACTTCCATTATTGGTTTCGCATATACAATCATTAAAGAACCAAAAGGAATATACTTTGTACGGATTGACTTAACTACTGCCACCGCGATTTAAACTTTGGTATTCTGACTTTTCATGGAGTACATTGATGTTCATAAATTACGGCTGTACACCTCGCTTTTGAATTTTCTCATAGTGCCTGTTTAAACGATTTAGCTGGTGCCTTGAGATAGGCTTTCCGCACTAAAACTGAGAAATAAACTGAGAAATAACGTGCTATCACGAATATTTCAAAATAATTTATTCATATGTTCTGTTTGAAGCTGAAAGAGAATATTAGTCTGCAGCTATAGAGCAAACCAAAGTTGCATCGTATTAACAATCTTGAAGTACCTAAGGGGAATATCTCTAGTACTTTATAAGCTGTTCCACATTTTACTGCGTACAAAAAAGCGCTGTGTAGAAATTGAAAAAGTAATCTAAACCTATTTTTTCCACTACAATTACGCTTGAAGTCAGTGAAAGGTATCGCTCGAGAGGGCCGTTTTATAAAAGAACTATAGTCCTCTAGGTATTTAGCGAACATAAACATCTGTTTTTTATCTAGTATAGACGTTTCCTTTGAACCTGCATCGTTTTGAAGGCATATTGACAATGCCAAAACTGTTTGATACCTTTCTTAACTCGCAAATAGGAACAAAAAATTGAAATAATCAATACGTTCTTTTGTAAGCATCCTGCAGTTAATGGCCGTATAGTCCATTAAAACGTAAATTATTACAATAGCCTCTAGCAGAGGCAGTTTTCATTAAAGATAGTCAAATAGTATAATATACTTGGTAATGTCTGTGTCGCTTGCTCTAGGAAAATATAGTAGTACATTATTCGCTTAATCGGTATATGGAAATTCAGTGATCCTTTTAAATGGCCTCGGACAACTTAGTACTGTAATATGCATTGAACGCCAGTATAGATCATTTATGATAATATTGAGTGGTGTCTACCACCTATTATAACACGTTACACAGTGGACCAAATTTGACCGCTACTTGGGGTACGTCAGGTCTAATTGTCTCAGTTCCTCAGTGCCAGTAAGATAGTAAATGAGAGCGCTCGTTTGCGAGAGTTAATGTTTTCGGATGTTTCGTGAGTTTTGTATTTGTGAAGCCCTCACAGAGCGCATACCTCCATTTAAATTTTACCCGTCTTACGTGTGTTGAGGAAAAAAAGGTCCTCCGGCGAGAATAGGACTTGTCAGATTATGCCAGGGCTCATGTCGACGCACCTAATGGCTACACTGCGTAATGAATGCAAACCGGTCAGATGATAACGGAATCACTAGCTGAATCTCAAGCTGACGGCTACTAAAAAAGAAAACTAAGAACAAACAGATCAAACGCTTGATTTAGAGATACAGCGAATTATAGAGGTCACTCCCAACTGTAAGAAAACGCCAGAAAATAGATGTGAATATACGTCGTGTCAAACGACAATCTTGATGGTCCGTCTTGGAAAAGTAAACTAAACAAGGTATTCTCTTACATCTCCATAGGGCCTCTCCCTAGTGTATCTATTTCGTCATTCTTTAAGATAGTTTCGCGTCACTATTTATTTCCTTTTTATATTGTCACATAAATCTTCATATTGAAAAACTTGTATCCTTTTATATTGTGCAACGCGCGCTCACATTTGCGCTTAAAATGCAGTGTTCACTGATTAATCTTTTCAAAATGTTTAGTACCAACATCTGTCTTGTCCAGTTATTTGCATAATACGTAGTCCTAATCCTGAAAAAATATTATACTAGGCTTTTATGTAAGGTCGGTTTGCTCAAAAGCTTGGCACTTATTGATTACATCCTTTAAAAATTGTCAGGCGCATGCAGCACCGTGACGCACTGCTTGTCTGTAACTGTTTCAGTGCTACGTTCTCACAATAAAAAGTCAGTCTAAGGGTAGAAAAAATGTTTGTCGTCCTCTATGATGGCAAAAAAATTACATATTTGACAATATTATTGGGAAGTAATTCGTAACAATAATACACTTGCGAGTAAATGGAAAAACAAAATTCTTCCATAACTTTATAACAAGCACAATGTTAAAATTCCATTGAATAATACTGCGTGAACGACAATATATATGGGCTAATATCGCTCAACGGAAAAACATTTGTTTTAATTATTATATAACTTGCTCGTAGGTAACTCTAAATACAGGCCCGCTGTAAGCGACGACAGCTTAGAACGGCGTTTAGAGAATACGTTTTAGCATCACCTTTGTGGAACGAATATTGCGGGCACAGCAAACATGTATCACAAACTGATAAGTAAACACTACAGTTCTTAGGGTTGATAACGTACACCAACTTAAAAATCTTAAACATACTCTAGGAAAATACCCCGTCAATTTGGGTGTTATCGCATGAAACAACTGATTCATAGACAGCGCGGACGTCAAAAAACCTATAATACGCCATACCAAAACAAGGGAAGCTATTGTACATACCCCTTCGTATTCTTTGACGAGCAGCACCTCATCATCAAAGAGATCCGGATAACCTATCTTTTCATGCATTGAATTGGCCTTTTCCCGGGCTACCTGCAAACATAACAAATATACACCTTATAAATTCGTTTTGACGGTACATTGTCTACGTACGACGTTAAGCAAGTTAAAGCCACTTTTTCACTAAATTATATTAAAACATGCAGACCTTCTGAATGTGATGAGTTTTTTTTGACCAGTCGAATTATTCCCGCTTTAAACTCTGCCTTTATATTTTCATCGTATCAAGACAATCCTACTTATTATGGGAAATACCTGGCAGGCAAAAACTTCAATTGAGTTTTAACCGTCTGGATAGCAATAAGATGTCTTGAATCGAAGGCCAAAAACATCACCGAGTAAAAATGTTTAAATATAAAGGAAAGTTTGCATCTAACCTTACCACCATAAGAACAGTAAAAGAAGCTACAGTTATGCGTATTTTTAACCATGTTCACTTAGATTTTGTTACTACCTCGAGGGATACTCTTATGTTCAAAAGGCTAACTCACAGGCTTATTTGAGTCTGGTTGACATGGTTGAAATTAATTTGGCAATTGCGCAAGCTGTACAACGGTAAATAAAGACATTCAAATTAAAAATATCATTACTCACTCCCATAGAAACCATTGCCATACTGGATTTTATATTTTGTTTTTTGGTGTCACGAAGGCGAGGGCCGAGCAACATTAATATTAATTTTTGCAGGGCGCCATTTCGTCCAGAGGCGTGTTTGTATTTGGGTGTCAATAATATTACAAAAAATGACCAAATGTTTTTTATATCACACTGGCCTACTTCGCAAATAATCCTATTCTCAGTTTACGTAAAGGTAGGAAAAAAAACTGATTTAAAACGCCTTTTAACCGTCGAAATCTTCCTGCCCAACTCACCCGTTTTGTTTCCTTGTCCATCCAGTCGTTTTCCTCGAGAAGCTCGTTGAACGCCTCTCGAATATTATGAATCATTTCCTGTGCCATCGCCTGTACATTTTCATTCCATAAAGGTTTAACACATTCGAAAATATCAAATGGCTAGGGAACATTGATTCGAAAATATCTTTCCAGCGCACATGCTTGCAATACGCTGCCTCTAGGAATATAAAACTGATAGCTATGAGGTACGTTCTACAAAATCACGCAGGCGGTCTGAAAATCGAACCAATTATTTTTTCTACATACGTTTTCCTAATCGCAACCAATACGATAACACGATCAATAAGAATGTCGATGACAGTTAAGATGACGGGTATTTTCTAGCTTGAGACAACTCCAGTTTGCACAATTAACAGATTGCGCGCTAATGCTTTTTCAATTATAAATAAACATAAAATTACTAGCTACTGAGCTTGACTCACTGACACGGAATGTTTATTCTTGTACTATATTCACAAATCAAATCTAGTTTCATATGCAATATATTTACCTTCGAAGAGTGATCAAAGTGGTCTCGTATAAACAGTGCTCCTACGCCATAGTCCAGCTTTTTACCTAACACCGGAAGCCCACAGATAAGGTGGAGAAAGGCACAGTGGGAAATTGTTTTTCAATACATTCAGTCAACAACGTACCTACAGAACTCGTTGAAGGACAACATACATAATCGATTTTCGTTCGGGCCTATTTTTGGACGCCTAAATCATTGAAGCTGTAAAAACATGTTAGGAACTCCGCTCGAATGGATGACGCACGTTAAGTGGCATAGAGCCACCAGATGTACTACCGGTGTATATATTGCTTTTTTTGCCATTAAGGTTTATGTGGGTCATAGCCCTCCTTGATGTAAAGAGTAAAATGAGCCCCTCATTCTTTACCTTAGCGACTTCACCTTAGGCAGCGTCGTAATATTCGCAACTGAAGAAATCATAGAACTACTCCGTTCACCATAAAAACGACTGTAAACTGAAACCAGAACATGCTAAAATTGCGCACTTGACGTCGCGGGTACTGAATTAAGCGTTGATTGCACTGATTGTGCGCCGGTTGGTTAGGCAAAACCATTTCAAATTCTTAAAACACCTTTATGAAGCAATTAAAATCGCACTTACTTGTGGCCTCCACGCATTTGCGCCAATCTTTCTTGTCTGAAGATATGCCGGTTGTACTCTTTAAAAAGTCCATCCTTGGCTTCGAAAAACTGAAAATATATAGTCAGTGAAAATGGAAGTTGTACAAATTATATGGTGCGCGGTTTTTTGAACGAGTGTCGGCATTCATGAAGGACCTCATTATAAATAATGTGCCTATTTAATTCATTTATTCACTCAGAGTTCCACTAGCCGATCAGTCACCTTTAAGCCCTTTATGTTTAAACTGCGGTACTTCGTAATCTTTTAAACACATAGACAAGTTGTTTATTTTTGTGAAACTGCGAGCTGCCGTTCGCGTACCGTTTCGGCCTAATTAAAATTATGAACACGTTTGAGAGTATACGTCCCTTCCTTTGAAGGAAGGCCGCGACTGTTTGGCATACATAAACTCCGCGTCGAGAAGACACATGATTAATATTTCCAAGTTATACGTGGGGTTGTTTCAGTACACTAATTTTAACTTCTGCTTAATTCCATTTCTAGCTTCCTAACGATACTTGCTTGCAAATTACAATAATTAGTTCGCTGCTTTTAAAATGAATCACCAGCATTCTCAGCGCTATTTTACGTCGGTTGGTGCACGCTAGAAAGAAAAGACAAATTTTAAGCTCTAAAAAACTTTGGAAAGACGTTTTATTATCTCCAGTTATTATATCCATTAAGACTTACATTATCTCAAAGTGGGTTCGCTCAAAAAAATGTTGTCATTGGGGCACAATATATTAACTTCGACGCCACTTATACTTTTTGTGGATGGGGTGGAGATAATGAAAAAGCAATGATATACGTGAGAACATGATATAGATTTATCTATTTGTAGTGAGTATATCGTGACTTGTACACAATATTTCTTAATGACAAAAAGATTTTGTGTGAAATTCTAATTTAAATGCACGTATCTATACGAAAGGAGCTGCTTAATTTGTCGAACTGTCCGTTGAGTAACTTTAAAAGTTTCAAACAGGTATACAATAATTCTTAAATTCCTCGCACATAATGCGTTTTCTATAGTGTGGACCATACGGCGGGTTTCGATAATCCCAATTGCAGGTTTTACGTAAGTAGCAGATCGAAGTAAGTTGGTATTCTAAAAGATACTATAATTTCTTTGAAATAACACGTGTCTTTCATAGGGTAAACTGCCCCCAATATACACCCGGTTTTATTTTGTTAAATATTGACTAGCAAATCTGGTATCCACTGTCCATTGGCGTACACCTTTGGAAATCGTATACATAAATATACAATTATTGTATTTAAGACTAGGTAGGTCGTGTAATATTAAAAACGTAGTACAAAGCTATGCCAAAAGTTTTATAAAAATTGACTCTAAGGGCTTTGATTTTTATTTAATCGCTCATTGTCGCTTAGAGTAGATGAGCGCTAATGGAACGAACAGCGACCCTTGTCGGGCACTCTTAATCACTTAATCGTATCAAGCTAGGAACTACGTTGTTACGCTTAATAGTCTGTTATCTTCTATAATAAATAAAATTCTAGAAACAAAAGGAAAAAAATAGTTGGATAGTGTGCAGACTGCACTTACTATCCTTTCTATACAATCCATCTGGCTAGCGGCACTCGTAAACGCAGAAACGCAGAAAAACGCAAAAGGGTTTTTCCGATTTTATTATTTCACGCATCTGGAACATTCATGCTCTGCTCATCTAGGCCCTCAAAAAATGGGGTAAACTGATGTATCTAAAAGCTACGTAGAAAACGGACATTTATGTGAGGTCGACAAAATTTCAAAGTACGTGCTTCTACTGGGAAGCACCAGTGTATTTCGGTCTGCCCATGTGTCTTTGAATATTTAGGGTCGTGTGTAAGGACGTCTTGTATATATAGAGATTAACCACTTCGAGCTCCTCTACAATGTGGATGTGACTACGTCACTGGAGATTAACTTCTTACCTTTTTGCTTACCTCACGGGCTAAGTCGTGTATGTCCTATACGGAATTAAATTAATCTTACTAAGAGGTAGGCGGCAGCAATATTAGCTGGCGTAACAACAGCACGTAAAAGCACCACAAAAGTATATTTCATTCCTTTCCCGAAGCTTATAAGTCGAAACCTTGAAAAGTTCATTTGGCAAAAAATTACTTGCTGGATCAACGACACAAGTTTTTACAATAACAGAATGCTTTGTGCATTTATTTCCCTCAACGCCCAGATAATTGCAGAGTTGACGATTATCAAAAGAGGTTTTTTCTTTTGAGTAACCAAGCACTATCCATTTCTTGATGATTTTTACTATTAGTCTTATAAACTCTCGACAATCTCGATCAACTATTTTTAAAAGTTTTTTTTATACTGCTATATAGTAGATTAAATAACAGCCATTTTTTAGGAAAGCCATGCCGCTTATTGGTGTTGAAAGAGGAGCAGGTTATAAACTATGAAAAGCTCATTTTGTGAGATATTAAGAAAAAGGGTAGAATATTCTGACCGCATTTTACCCACAAAGCCGTCGCACAGCGCGACAACCAGAAACACTAAGACGATATTGTTTTCAGGCTATATATTATACAGCAGTGTTTATGCCGGCCACTAATTGCATTAATGTGTGGTCCTATACGCATATATATATATATATATATATAAATATTTTACCTTTCAGGCAGATTGGGCAGGACGGAGTTTATCACCCTCCATAAAGCGTAGTTCTGGATCGTGCGACGGTTTGTTCGTTTGAGAATTGGCGACAAGGAACTGCAGACATGCAGGACGAACTAAGTATTATTAACCAATTAGTAGTGCTCTTTGCTAATTTTTATTGTTAGAAAGCCTCCCAACCATAATGGGCTTTTACCAAAGGACTTGTAAATCTTATTGCAAAAAGAATCGAGGGGCTATGGAGTTGCCTATTCTTTCCCAGCCATTTAAGCCATTTATCATTTGTTCTTCTGAGTGGTCATACATGCGGGTAGAAAGGGCCAGAAGTTGCTATGCTTAAACACAATGGTTACTGCCATCAAACTGCCAGACTACTTGTACTTTTTTTTTAAATATTGCCTACGCATTGATTGTTATTCATTAATGCTTAATGACTCTCTGAGCGACCTTTTTTGTAATGTCGAGTTATTTAAGCGTCTACGAAATTTCCGACATAGACTAAACTTTAGTGGTCAACATATGGTATACTGAAACACCATCATAAGTCGCCTTTTATAGTTCAATAGTCTTAACTTATTTAAATATTAGTATGATACACATTCGAAGCAGAGTTAATTGTACCTGAAATACTCATATGAATAGTGCACAAGTGGTTCAGAACTGGTTAGGTGGACCGGGATTCCTTTAAAAACTTCGACGAGGAACGCTGTAAAATTGAACTGAAAAATAGACGTTAATGTATCAAAACCTTAATAATAATTGTAAGCGGAAATAAGTGTAAGGAAAATAAGTGTAAGCGAAATAGGTTTACCCTTCATATTCCCAAGAGATCTTTATGTCATGGCCATTGTTGCTAAAGTCAAATAATGAAAAAATGTCGGTCAAAAAAGGTAATGTACTATTCATTAGGTCGGATAATCGACGGATTTCTTAAATACAGATGCCTGTTTGTGCGTACATGATCCTAAGAAGCCAATTTTACAAGAACAATGAAGTCGTTGTCTATTTTTTTAAAAATGGAACGCATATGTATTACACAATACAAATAGGTTTTTATTAAGTTTAAGAGGCTAAAATTGTTGTCAGAGTTAGTTCGAATTAAAACTTTTTAGAAGCGGTAGAGTAGGATTGAAATGAGGGACAATCACATTTTAAATAATCTATCATACAACCTGCAAAGTGATCTAAAATGTAATTTTAAGCTAAAATTTAGCAATTAGTCGCTGAAATAATTAACTGATGAAAAATATTCTAAAACTACCAGGTCTGGTAGTTCCAGGAATCAAAATTAAATATTTCCAATGGAAATGGATTAATGTTAGCTGCATTGCTGCTTTTTGTGCAGCGTGGAGCTGCTAATCGCCTGGCACCTATTACCTGTTCGCTTGTATAAAGAAGAAATTTTCTTTACCCTATTAATATGTTGTATGACTCCAAGAACGGCTAACTATAGAAAACTGCTGGTAAGCTGGCTGTTAGGCTAACATCACTGTCCAGCAACCTATCATCAGAGTATATACAGTATCTTTCTTGAACAAAAGGCAAGTCTTGCTTGTTTCTTTAATCGCAACGTTTATCTACTGTAGAACAATAAGTGTCTCTCACATAGCTGTTATATGAAATGCTGCAAAAATGGAATACCCAAAAAAGTATGCCATTTCCATCACTTGATGTGCCAGGCGAATTTGCCTTGAGACTCTCTTTGCTTAAGCGTTACTCCGATTATTTGTACCTTATACTAGGTCACCGATTGTTAAAAAAGTTGCAATACATTTCTACAATTATGTTAGGCTAAATTAATACATGCAAAGCAAGTCAATTGCGAATTCTTTAAATCACGTGCACGTATTGATATTTATATATAAATAAAATATCTCTACCACAAATTTACTTACTGCAGGCACGAGTTTGGTGAGGTCTTTGAGTGTCATCTTTTTGTACCGCATTCCGGAATCGTGGCGTTCCTCGTCTGGAACGCCGATCTTAGTTGTCATAGCAAAATACATATGTTACTCATTGCTGTCAAACGTATGTTTTCTTGAGATTACCGTGAGGAGTGATAGCATTGTATACGGCTGACTATTTTTTAAAATTCATGAACTGCTCTGAAATAGTCGAATAGAATCAAAAGTACCTGCACTTTGTAGGAATAATGTTATGATAAAGTGCGAATTGCTTGAAGGCAAATTCGGAAGTAAAGCTATATCAATGTGGTGCGTACGTATTTATGAGAAAGACAGTTGAAGCAAATGACTCATTGAAATTCAAAATCATCAACATCAGCTTATAACCATTTATCAGTACAAACATGTTTTCAGCTTATTACCTGTTATTATTTTAATTAGGCCCACTTCGCCACGACCAAAAATACTATCATAAGTGTTTGTTTCTAAAAAAGTTAGAACCTTCATAGCTAAAAGTAATGTAAGATACGTTGTAATTTTTTTAAAGAGTACGTGCACTAGATCGAAAGTCGCACAGACGAGTTGTATAAAGCTGTGTATAGTGTTCCAAACCTTGACAAGCTCGGTTTCGAAGGCAATGAGCTCATCTATATCTTTGAAGAGGTCAGCTTTTTTGAGGTTAGGCTCTAAAAGCATGGCGACGTCGAAAATCAACTGCCGATAAGCTTGCCGGTCTTTTTGAAACCGCTCAGCGATATACCAGTCCTTCCCACGGAGGACCTGAATGGGACATATGATGTTATCATAGAAAACGTTAAGGCTCTGTTATATATTTATTGACGCAATTTTAAGGATTACAAAAAAACTTCCGTAAAAGACTCGCCGTAAGCTTAGGATATTATGAACAGCAATTAGCGCTAGAACATGCCTATGGCGTAAATTGGGCCCACCGTGTGTTCGGTTGTTCTTATATTGAAATTATAAGAAAATATATAAAATTATAATTCTAATAATAAAACGATAGCAGTATTAATACTAACGTAGTCGTGCATATGGCCGAGAGGCTTCTAAACGTTGACACCTACCGGGTTCATCTGATCTAGTTGAATAATGTTCACCGAAGATTTCATGTCATCAGGTCCAACCCACTCAACGAAGAGCACCGCCATATCGAAATTAACCTAAGAATAAACATAAATAAATATAAAAGAGAAATTGCAAAAAACCTGCGAAATATACATGCCCTGCATTCTGGCCCCATGCGCCATCTTCAGCAGTGTTAAATATTGAGCTATGTTGAAATATTGAAATATTGAGGTACTGCCATGATTAACGGTAATTAGCTACAAAGGAATATATACCACAAAGCCACATCTTGCATTGCTTCCAGTAGTTTGAAATGCATCGTAATTGAATAGCGCCACCGTTTCTTGAACTAAACGAACTGAAAGCAGATTTTAGTTTTTTTACAAATGAGGCTCTAACCAACATTTATCCTTTCCTCCTGCTCCTCGTATATTAGCTTAGTCCATGAAAACGCAACACCATTGGATGGAGTGTATTATTACCTTAAGGCTCGCTATGAAGCTTTCAAGTGTTCTGTTAGGCTGATTCCATTTACTTGGGCTGAGAAGAGGCCAGCCGCCGAGATCCGACAGCCAGGATCGTAACGTTGCGTCGCTGGCGGCCTTCGCTAAAATAAACAACGGTAAAATATTGGTTAGGTTGTTAAATTAGATGTACGCCATGTGAGCGCGAGTCATACGTGCATATATTCTTCGCCCTGGGGAAAAGTTAGAAGAATATGTCATAATTGTCTCGCCAGAGAACGCTTTAGCTGAATATTTGAGTGATCATATAATCGGCACTATTTAGAGGATCATGTTGAAATATTTTAATCGATTTATCAATTATGTCAATTACGTAATCAAATAAACGTGTTGCTCATAAAAGCTACTGTCAATGCTCACTCTTCCTCTGGCGTAATCGAAATGTACATAGCGAATTATATTACGAGTTGGATGCCAATGATTTCTGGGTATTGATTATCCATAAAATATACATGAAAAAGCGGAATTTTTGTATTTACGATGAAGCAAGACTGCAATCAGAATAAAGCAGACCATCTTTAAGTAACCCTATTAACTTATCTGCTTCTGTTGGGAACAGAGGCATCCTAGAAAAATCACCTTGATTTTTGGCGAACCTCCATTCCACATTGTCTTGTATTTTGTTGCCCTACTTATTTATGGATACAAGTTTTTTTTTTAACAAAGCGTTATTAATTTCTATAGATATAGCCTGTCCACGTATATCGTCCTCGTTTGTTTTGATCACTAAGAGCCTACCATACCTGCCTCTCATGCATTTTATTTACCAAATTGATCTTATTGGTATCACTAGAAAAATAGTTACTAAAGAGGAGATTTTGATATTTGTAGTGTCTACACATTTGGTACTCTATTGTTCTGCTTCACTATCCTCGGATATGGCTATACTATTTCTTTCGCAATGGATCGCATTATAAAGCAAACACACGCCTATTCGAGGTAATCGAGTGGAATAGATAAAGAGACTGGCATTTTGAAGAATAATGCCAAGGAGTAGAGCTTTAGTAGAGAACTAGTTTGCTGCGGAAACGTAATGCCTACTAATGCTCTATTTGGAAACCATTTGACACTCTTCGAAGTGTTTAAATTTTCTAAAAGTCTTTCAACGATTATCCAGGGGTGATCATTAGTATGATTATGTACAAAGTTCAAAAGCTTACAATTTCAAGTTGTTGAAATAAAAATCGTTTGTCCTTCACAAGAGTAGAATTCACTGCCGAGCATATTCAACTTACCTATCTCACTAAGACACGATTTTTACAAATAAAAGAAGGAGGGAATACAGTGCAATGTCCTGCAAAATTGCCTTTCCTCTGGATAACGCTTACAGTGGGCCTAATAAAGCTCTCTTACATGCTCTATAAAAAGAAAGACTCTGAGTTTTTCCTTCAGGGAGCATTCTACCTTTTGAATATTCCAAGCGCAAAAAACAATTAATTTTATGTGAATTATGCAATCTTATATGAAACAAAAAAAGGCGAACGTTCTAAAAAAGTAATCTTGTTCTGTATTGGTCATCACTTCTCAAGACCTCACAACAGCCCCAAAATTTCCAACTTCCTTGTTTTATAATAAAATTTTTTGAACTTTTAAAGCAGTCCTTCTTTAAATGGAAGGTGCGCCTTGTATTATATAGTATCGTATTGTATATATATTTTTCTGATCGGGTATTGGCTTAAACCAATACAAAAGCCTCTACGCGTTATACGACATGGATGGAACCCATCGACAATGTGCTAATAAGATACTTGTAGAGCTTCAGTTAATATCCCAATATGAGAAGCCATATCAACTTATCTGAAGTTATCCGAACAAAGAATCACTTTTCGTTAGAAAAGCGCGATTCCATGTTAAGATTCTGGACAAATTAAAATCTCCATAGCTAATTGAGCTTGTTAATTACGTAATTACTGTGAAGACTTACTGCGAATTCTTTTTTATGGTATATTTTATCTATAGTTTTTGAAAATAGCAATGATCTGTTTTTGCTGATTTTGTAATTGCTGATGAATACTATTTGTGTTATTTTGCTGCTCGCTAACACACGGGAGCCTAGTGGTACTTGTGTAGCAATCGTTGTTGGCAAGAACATTATTTTTTAATACTCATATAGTCCAAGCCTTTAACTTTACTCTCTATGCTTTCGACGATTCGCGTATATTGTAGTAATGAATATACATCATAGACGCTTCTCTCGTTTCGACATCACATTTTTAATTAAGGTCACACTCTCAATACTTTACAGTGAAACCGTCTTCTGCTATTATTATTATTATTATTATTATTATTATTATTATTATTATTATTATTATTAT
>MNPL01002647.1:14635-54223 GCA_002081605.1 Tropilaelaps mercedesae
GTTAATTATTGCCATTTAACTTCATTACAGAGGATCATACACAGTTGCTACAGGGGCTGTAGTTCGCTTAAGTCAGCCGGTCAAGCACTATAATAATTTCCTGGTAGTAATATGTCGTAATCATAGGAGATCGATAACTGAAGACGCTTTTTCGATCATACCAGATCTATTCGAAATTATCTTTAGATTTTGGCTTAGGCTTTTTTATAGTTTACAAATGCCTATATAAACAGGGGTATCGTCGATATATATATAAATATATCAGCGAAAAAAGTCGATGCAAAAAGGGATATATTACTTGAAACGGCATGTTTGTTTTACCTATTGACAAATTCTATTAGTCATCGTGATAGGCATAGACGGAGCCCGTTTTGCTCTAAAATCGGCAGGTAAACATCGAACGGATGTAAAAACTCTACAAGTGTACGAATGCGAGTGTCAGCTTATCAATACGGCGAACTAAAGAACATCTTTACAACCTTTTGACGTGAACCAGTATACTCGAAAATCGCTTGTTTACTGGTGCAACTCTTCACGACTTCTTGGACCGTTTAAAATTCTGTTTTGCGTACGGACATATGTGATAAAAGGAAAATTGTCTTCTGACGTTACAGAGGGATGAAAAAACTGAATAGCTACAGGACAAACATTTTCATCATGGGGTTGTAATTTGAATCAAACAGCATGCTCATTAGTCTTTCTAAACATGTTAAACGAACACCTTACGATCAAGAACGGGTGATTCAAGAAAGTTGAAATGTAAAAACTATAAACTATACTTCTCGTCAATGGTAAAAAACGAGGTAGATCGCTTGAATACTTCTAGTATAGGCAATAGCCTTCGAATAACACATTCGATATTCTCATCTAAGTTTTGTCATAAAAGTTTCAAAAAGGTATGTAAAATGTCATCTATAATCATATAACAAGGACATCAAATGCATGAGTTGACTTTTGAGAGTTCAATTATCTTCTATATCACTTCTATACCCTTTGCACCTACTTGAGTTTAAGTGCGGTGTGTATGTAAGGCGTGTTCGACACTCTCGACTGAAGTTGTAAAAGAAGTTCCTAAAAATAAATGTTGTCTCACATTATCAGAGTGTATCTTTTAAGGCCGTCTAGTCCCTTTGATTTAGCCATTTACAGTGAATGAAATCGACCTATGTCACAAGCAAAAGATCAGTAGACCTGAAGCATGGCCAGATTGTTCCTTTGCAGTTTGGGCGTGTGCCACTCAAACTGCAAAACGCACGCGCGATTTGAGACAGGAGTCACCGACTAGCAAAATAGTGGTGTACGATGCAGAGGAAACAGGAGATCTCTGATACTGCACCGCGTCTAATATTTTCCTTTTCAGCATATCGGCCTTGCACTCACTATTCCTTGGAATCATAAAGTTTCCCCGTCCGACGACAAAGACTTTTGGCCGGAACATGTTATGTGGCTAATTTAATGCGTATTTCGAGTAGCCTAGTAGCCACAGTTTGTTTCGCTGGCTGGCCTAGTCCACTTGGTTAATCTGACGGACCGTGCAGGGAGTGCCGTCGACCGAGTCAAGGAATGGTTGCAGCAGCATTTCCTTCGAATTAATGAACCAACCAGCGAAAAAAAGAAGAACGGAAAGGGAATCCACCGAAACCAGCATTCGTAACGTCCTTAGCGGGCTTTTCTTGGCTTTTTAATCGCGTTGCTGGGGCACTTATTCATCAAGCTCGGGCATACGATAAACATTATCCCGGAAGATGAAATAGCTGTCGTCAGTTGAGACTTTGTATGTGGAATTTTGTGTTCATTTACGACCGTATGTCTCTTGATGCGCGCTTGTGGGTTTGTTTCGACAACCCAGAAGAACAGTTGGAAGTGAAAGGGGATATGAATTTTCAGTTGAGTATGAGATCTCAAACACTGCTTTGTCACGTCGTAAAAATGACAAGCTCTACTTCTGCCACACCATATACTACTATGTTTCTGGTAAATGTAGACTAGGCTAGCATCCTACTCATCTGCTTTGAGTAGAGCTATTATATATGCACAAGTGAATTAGTGGATCTCATTTGTGATGGCCTCTCGCTGAAAACTCCTGCTCGAGCCTAGCCAAGAACTTATTCACGAAGTTTCGTAGCAGTAACAAAGTCTATCCGTTTTCTACCCACTTGCTTCATCAGATAATCTTTCAAAAAGTTATTCAAATTACAAAACCCTGTCCATAGAGCCGAGCTAATAGGAAAAACTCCTTTGGCTGCCTTTCGATCAGTTTTTGCATAATAATTAGGCGTATAATATGACGTCATTCCTCTTAGCATCCCCATAGCGAGCTTAGCTCCATAGCGAGCTTCAAACCCCACCATGTCTCGTTTATAATTTGCGCCTAGTAGCTGTGTCATCTGCAAGATGTGAATGAAACTGCAGCCAGAGATCGTCAGGTATAATTGCATTGAGGCTCAATTATATCCGACTTTTTTCAACATTCAACTGCAATCCTCTCTCCCTTAGCTCTAAAAAAATCCTGAATTAGTGTTACTGAAGAGTAACGGAATACTTAAGGGAAAGAAACAGGAGGCTAGCAAAGTGAAGCGATTCACATACGCGGTTTCCCAATACGGGCAATAAGATTGAATTGTAAAAGGGTGTGTCAATTCCAAAGTTATCATGTGGTGCCTCTCGGTTGCCCTACGGAGAAGGAAAGCTAATTTGTAGTCAGCACTCCACCAATGTCGTAGGCTCCTACCGACGAAAAAGCAACGTGTAAGCAAACACACGATACGCCTATTAGTTCACAGATTCACATAACTGCGCAGTTTAGCTCGTTAGTGCTGCGTGAAACAAGTTCTATTGAAATATTGATATTCTCGCTCTTGACAGTGCCTCTCCTTATGCTTTCGTAAATACTCGTGATAAAAATACTAATTCCTCTTGAACGTTGATATAACTTTTTCTAATATATTGATATTCCTCAACAGCATTTTTACTCGCGAAAACCCATTCTTTGGTTTGTAGTTACATTTACTTTTCAACAACGTTACTGACATCCAAATAGATTATAGTCCTACTTAAAAACTCGTTTACCACTACAACTGTAATAGAGCACTTGTCGTATGGTAATACAAATTTGAGTTCGTTTTTTCTGTTTAGGACGCTAAGAGATCATCTTTTCCTCTCTGCTTAAAAAGATCTATCTTTCTTATGACTACCACTCCCACGATTGTGCTTCAAAGACAATGCTGCCGATAATTCAGTTAATTGCTACATACATTTGCTAGCTCTATTACACAATCCTTATCATAGCAAATGAAGACACTCCAAAACCCCCGTAATCACTATCATTATCGGTGTAATTCACATCATGATGGCCATCGTTCTTAGTTTCATGCTTGCACCACAAGTATGTCTAAGTATATGCAATCTAATTGGGCATATGAACACACCTTAGTATGCATGTTTCCTCAGCCTTCGCGTAACAGATATGAACTCAACATGCATGCATGACTGGTTTGATATTTTGTCGGATAGCTCAAGAGCAAATCAAAGGAAGATGAGCCAACGGAGTAAAAAATTGCAGCATTCACTAGATGAAATCCCGCTGAGACGAATCTCGAACATAAGCTATGTAAAAATCAAGCGCTGGGCTTACTACAAACACACTCACATTGAATTTTAAATGCTAACCAGTTGAAATCTGCTTATTTCAACCTATCACACTCTTTTACTCTTTTGACGGTGAAGGTTTATAGTAACTCTTTTTAACAAAACACACCTTGATTTCAAAACACATCCTAATTCGGAATTAGAAATAATTGTGTCCTGGTTGACATACGTGGATTCTAAGTGGAATCGCCATCATGCTTTAAACCCGTCAGAGGCTAACATCAAGTAAAGTCGAATTACTGTGCCTCAACGAAGCTTCAATCAACAAAGTTACTAAAGTTCAGTTTTTTTAAGTTAAATTCGACTCACCAACCACTTGTAAACAGCATGCCATCACTGACTAGGGTAAATAATAGTTTATGAAATAACAGTTCAAACATAGACCTCATTTTAAGAAAATATACTAGTGTTATTGTAATAGTAGGGAAAGACAAATTTAAAGCGTCACCGAAGAGCTGGAAAATTAAAATAAGAAAAAAACAAGTCGGACTAACAAAATTCTTTGAAGCGCTAGCGCAGTTCATATATATATATATATATATGTATATATATATATATATATATACAAAAGACCAATTTAAAGTGGCTTTGAGAGATCTGCGTGCGCTTAGAAAAGTTTTGAAATAACAAAAGTAAATTTTCGGCAGACATCGGTACGCAGTAACAAAGATGGATATTTAACTAGTAGACACTCTCTGAGAATAATATACCAAGCAATCAAAAAAGAGTTTTAGGTATAAGTGCTGGAAAGTGCTATTGGGTATAATTAATCTAGAGGAAACACGAAAATGGTACCTAACCGTCATATGGACATGAATAGTGTTTAGTTGTAGAGTTATATAGAAAACAAGATGAACAAATATGGACCAAACAAAGGAAAGGAAAGCGAGAGCAATAAGTCTGTTATAAATGAAGCTTTACGTGCAGTACTTCTCACAGAAATAGAATAAATATATGGTGCAAATGCAGAAAAAATGGGAAGGAAGCCGAATCTAAGGTTAAGAATAGGTATGTGGAGAAGGTACAAACGGCTATTTACAGTAAGGTCATAAAAACAAATTATGAAGAAGATAGGACATCAACGATGTTATTGAAAAGCATGATATTTAACTGGAAAAGCTAAGTAAAAAATGGTAATACGGTTTTCCACTAGGGCGTATAGAAGGTTGTCTGTTCGCTCTCACCGAAACTATTACCTAGGCAAGAAAAGAAAATTAATATTTAAGTGCGTCGTTTTTGAGTATTTACTACTCCTGCGATACGTTTGATAAAAATATAAGATACGAAAAGTAATAGATTAAAAAGGGGTTCGAATAGAATGAGTAAAAAAATTTAAAGAGATATCGAAACAAACAATTTTCTGGTCCTTCTGATTCTTGTTGTTCTACTAAACTGCTCATTCTAGAAGGCACATTTGGTGACAATTAGGCATTCAAAGCCTATGACTCGCAATGTATAGACGCACTACCTTTCTTTAAAGTCGCAGATAAATTTTTTGAAATCAACAACAGATTAGGTGTACTTACCATTCATGCAGGCATTGAACATGCGTTTCGTTTTTGCCGTCACTTCATTATCTCTAGTTGACTCCGGTTCCTCAAGAAGCTCTGCAATCGACACGCAGGGTCACCCAGAATTAGTGATGCCAGCCGTCTCTGTAAGCCGCAAATGCTGGCCGGGTTGAATCGAGAAAGTAATTACCGCACTTGATTTAAGCAAGTTAAGGATATAAAATCTGATCACCATTTAACGTTTAGAAAGACGCTACGGCGCCTTTCACGTATACTTCTAAACAGATTTGCAAAACCTAGCGCTCTAAAAACTGCATAGAATGCAATAAATACCGGGTGCAGCAAACGTGATGATTCTCAGACAGAAATAATTGCAATGATTTTTCCTAATAGTCTGATCTAAGCTAATTTAAGCCATCCGCGTGAATCTTTAGAAACTAATACTTAATAAGGAAAGAAGGCTCCTATATAATTATATGAATGCACTCAGGACGAGGGCCACTAATTACATAATATATTTTTAAATGAACCAGGCGGAATGTCCATTTAATATCAATAGCCGTTATAGTCGACTGACGAAGCGTCATAAGAAAGTTATCATGAACCGGGGAAAATAATCGTAGCAATGGCTAGAAACGTCGCTCCAACAGTCCAATCAGATAGTTATGGACTGGCTTGTGGATTAACCATCGTATTGAGCATGTTGAGAGCGCAAAAAACGTGATAGAAAGGTAGCATGCATGTAAATAGCAATAGACTTTAACCTCAATAACACGACCACTGCTTCAAAATAAGGAGAAATATATAAAAAAAAACATAGCATAGGATCGTTAAAATTGTTTGCATCATCGCAGACTCCGCAATCACATCACAGGTGGTACGGAACGGCGAGTGGATTGTGCCTTTAATTGGATTTTTCTAATGAAGAGCGAATAGATCCCTGGCAATACCGACGGACGGGACTATTATTTCGAAACTCGTTCGATCAGGTGGCAATGATGGCGAGCGAAATAACCAAACAGATAAGTTCTCATTTTCTCACCTGCCGCGAAATTTTCTACCTTTATTACTGAATGTAGATATAGATTATAAATAAAGATTATAGGCAGGGAAGCTTTTCCTGTACATGTGTTTAATAGAAGAACTCTCCATTCCTGATATAATAACGGCATAATTAGTAAGACAACAAAGCGGTAGCGTTAGTTTGTATTTCAATGTGAATGATTATTAAAGATGGGAGTCCGGAATTGGTCAGACTGCGAAGAGGTATCGTTTGTATTAATTTTTGGATTAATGTCCAATTGTAATTAATTAACGTCGATGTGTATTTCACGGAGAAGCAAGTCGTCCCATTTGTCGCACTTATTCCTTTGATATGCTGACGCGGAAAACTTTGAACCGAATGCGTTTGCTTTTTAGAGTCGCATTTTAACTTTACAGTTTAGTTTCTACAATATGGCTTATCAAAAGCGTTTAAGCGATGCACCGGAATGCTATGCTACATCTCTTCCAGTGAAGATTATAGAATAGTTGCTATAGAGAAACGTTTAGGCAAAGTAGCTTCATTCAAATGGGTGCAATCGCTTGCAATGTGAATGAAATAGCATCAGTAGAGTTGGAAAATTACAAAGATATTTAGAAAATTAAAAATTTTGGCCAACACTATCAATCAATAACTTGCATTAGATATCTGGATAAACTTTCGAGTTAAATATGTACTTAAAATTTGAATAATTTCATACTTGTTTTAAAGCTGTTTAAAAGCAAAGTGACAAAGTGGACTTTCCGTCTAGGGTTTATTCGTACCGCATGAATTATTCTGCATGTAACTTTTTATATTCCGCTCTTGAAGATTATTCCTATATGGACCGGTACTTCCGTTAGTCAGCGACAAGGGATTGGACGTACCAATGAATAGCATAGTTACTTGTTTGTTATCTTGTAAAATTCATTGAAATACCTTTGATGGTGAGCTGAACCTGGTCGGCAAGCACCTCGAAAGTCGTAATTGTTGCCCTATCATCGGGAATAGGATGTGCTTTGTTCCAGGTTCCGCAGGCGTACTCGAAGAAGTCATCACATGGATCCGCTGTCGCGTCCATTGCCCCTAGTAGCGATGAAGCTAATAGATAAGTAAAGAAGCAAGACGTAAAATAAAAATGTTTTAGTATCAGTTGTCTATAGAGTACCTTTCCTATGTTCTTTATAATCTATATAAAGTGGCATCCAGAAGTCGAATCGCTTCAAAAGCGCTCGTGCATGCATTTTTTTTAGTTTAGCTTTCTTAAGTTAGTTGGCGACAGACAAAAGGACACGCAGTTGAAACTCAAAAAGCAGAAGCAAAATCACTGAGATGAAATTGTCCATTGGTATATAACTGATATTTTGAAAGCAAGCTGAAAAACTTCGCGTTTTTGCAATTGAAAAAAGTACAGTGATATTATACAACAAGACAGGTAAGAAATCACGTTCGAGTAGCACCCTGTAATACTCAGTCTACAATTGCTATATATATATATATATATAATATTCTAGTCTAGTCAAGTACGTAATGTAGTACCCATCGGAATCGTAATGGTATGATGATTGCCGAGAACGAACTGGTTCGAGAATATATAGCTAAGTAGTAAATGAAATTACTTGCAACTAAACTAGCTTAACCTGAATCATGTCCTTTCTCTTACCTGTTGTAACACACTCCTTTGATATACATACTGAAAATATACAATACAGCAAAGCAGAAAAAGTTACATTTCGAACTTATCTGGCAAAAATAACGAGTATATCTAGGAGTTTTCCAAACTTTTGTACGGTTCTCTTTTCATGGGTCCATTTCCACTTCCCGTTCCAAGAATTTTTGAAAATACACGGGAATAATCTTGTAAAACTTCAGTAAGGTCCTAAACAAAGCAATTCAATTCGGAAACGAGTAACACGTTATTTTAACTTGTCGAATCATTGTCGTTGGATAGCTGTACTAAAGATGGTTGTACGTTATGCTCAACCGTGTTAGTAGAAGTCTCGCAAGAACGGTGTCCTTCGGATACGTAAAACGAATGCGAAAAGCTTCAGGGTTTCGTGTGACCAGCTACTGTTATCGCCAAATTCACTTCCTTGCCTTCTAGGTCTTGTTTCGCCTGGTCTCCTTTTTCTTGTTAAAAGTTTGCTTGTTTAGGTTAGCATGCATTGAGCGCTCCTCAAGGCCTGCCATCTACCAACTACAAATGCGCAACCTAAATATTGTGCAGTGCGCGTCGACCTTCGTACACTATTAATGTATACTACGTGGTCACAGACCATTTATTAAAATCGCCTTGTTGGTGCTAAAACTGTGCGAGACTGAAGGTTCGCACAGTGTCACATTTCTATGAACTATTAGCAATCAATATATATAAAATAGTCGCCTCGTTTTTCCGGTAGGTTAGGCATTAAGCGTTTTTGTATTCATCCCATAGCCGGAATCTATACCACGGAAATTGCATTTAGTACATGCATTTCAAATGAAGACAATTCTGTACATGAGGTAAATACCGCTTTTTTGCTATATATCACCGTCGAGCGGGAAACATTTCATAAAATGGTCGATTTTATAAAATAAACTGATTATATTTTTTGAAACTCTAGGACTTTTTTCTAATATCTAATTTTTTTCTGACCTCTTTGAATCTCTTATTTCTCAAAAATACAGTTTAATCTCTGGTATAGTAGCCCTTTATAAAATAGAAGAAGACGCATAGTAGATTTTGTATCTCATTTTACTAGATCCGCACCCATAACAAATAGCCTAATATATCATAAATTCGTAATTGTAGGGATCAGTACATAAAAATTGGTCACAAATTATTTTGCAAATTCTTCCTCTTCTTCGAAGAAGAACATTCCCTTACGAATTTTCTTGTCTGGTTATTTTTATGTACCGAAAATGAACTGAATAGATTCAAATATTATCAGCGTAATTCATACTTATGGAACATGTGTATATACATCTTTTAAAACCAACCAGTATATTCATGTAGGATTAAGCAAGCAATAAATATACTTTCTAGAAGTTCTGAGCAGCTTCTCGAAGTATATCTTTGTAACTAAAAGTTGCAGTTATATGAACTAATAACACTAATAATACCAACTCAATTCTTTTTCTTAGAGAACAAGGAAAAAGAAAAAACGTAGAATTAAAAGAGCAAACTACTTTCGAAGTATCGCGTAGACACGCTCTGGCATTCCCTTTGAAGATAGAGTGAAGTGCAGCTAGCAACCGAGAGGCTTGAAAGAGATTTCTAAAGCAGCCGCACATGATCCGAATAGGAAATTTTGATTTTGAATGTGGGTGAATAATACAGCGTATTTATTATTCTATTTCGGGACTACTTACTTTTCGTTCCTGATTCTCTAATATGTGCTATGTGCTGCTGTTGCTGGCTGTGCTCGCTAACGTCTGTCGTGAGGTGATGCGGTGAATTCCGATGGGATCCATCTAACGAGAAGGCGATACTTGACCAGAGTAGACTGGAGCCCAGGAATGTGATTACGCCTACTAAAATCAGCTCCGTACTTCGACTACGTAGTAAACACATAAGATACAACAAAAACTAATAAGTATACCAGTGTTGAGCAACCTTATACTACCTATTGGATTAGCAGTGCCTTATATACAGAACCGTGGTAGCCTCGTTGTGTAAAAGTGAGGCAATCGGTGATGGACTCACGTTGGCGCAAGTAAATTTCGCAAGTAGATATTGCCCTTACAGTCAGTTACTGTTTCTTATGCTGCATTGCAAAACGGGCCTATTCTGCTTTGACTCGTTGTTGTCGTAAATGTATTAAGATGATCAGCTCATCGACGTCTTTACTGCGTTTGCGTTAACCTTCAGTAATTGTTAAGAATGAATTACTTACTCAACAGTATTCAATATTGTCAGAGAAGACCATTAAATAATTCAAATTACGAATATCTGGAGTATTTTAGGGTTGTGGATTAGGAAATTTCTGTCGTTTTTTTGGAGAACGCAACATCGTAAAAACCTTAAAAAAATGTGTAGACACCCGAAAGCGGTTGTATTCAGAGTTGTACCCATTCAGAGTACCCAGACTTTTTACTTGTATCAAAACACGTATCTTTGGAAAAACACTATTTCTTATTTAAGTAAAGCAGAAAAAATTTCTATTAAGCTCCGTGACAAAAACTTCTTCTGAAAGTTAATGTTTGATGTATATAGTAAAGGAGTTAATGATATTGATATACCAAAACATACCTGGCAGAAAATTTATATTGGGTTTGCATACCAAACAATGGATTTTTGTTTTTGATAAACTTTGCTGTCGGATTGTACATAACTATTTAGAGATTACGTGAAGGTTTGCTAGCCTACGTGGATTATTTTCAAGCTGCTCGGGAAGCTGAAAATAACCACACTGTTTAGTTCGCTGTGAATTTCAATTCCAATGTGCGCAGTTGTGCTATAAGGTCGTTCCTTTTAGTCCCCCCATGTTTGCTCTGAGTAGTGAGGGCGTATTGCGGTTATTATTAAACTCAAACTTGAATTTTTTTCGAGCGAGAAAAACTGCATCAGTATGATTGAACTCTTATTTATTAAAAACATACAAATTATTAAGCGGCAAACCGATGAACTGTTTTTATAAACGGTATTTTGAGTGTAACAAGTCTGCTCTAGGTGAGTTAGTGCTGTTACCTCACTGCCTTTGTGGTTTCTCGCTTAGCAAGTAGTAATCAACGGCGACATTCGCTAATACATCTGGCACTGGAACGAAAAACTCTGGGATACGAAATAATTTGCTGAGAGTGTGGGGTATCTGCAGATTTCCCCGAATACTCCCCTATAACACATCTTCATATGACATTCAATTACCTTTAATACCACTATTCTTAACTTACTCTAAACCATTGCAATATCATAAAAGGTTTTGAAGTCCATACCTGGAGTCTTTTTAAGCAGGCCCAGTCTTTCACACATGCTAGTCTTATATCTTTGGCTTTGTGTTAAAGCGATGCATAGAGTCTTCAAAAAATCATAAATGACATATACATATATTTTGTCATTGGATATACTTGTAATTGTGTTATTGTATAGGAACTAGCATATGTAAAATTACTTCAAGGGGCGTCTTGTTCGTTGTTCAAGCCAAGCGAGAAACTATGTTTGCTTGAGGCGGATCTGATTGTGGACGATCTACTCGGTCACTCACGCGCTCGTTGAATCCATCATCAGCCCTTACAAAGCGTTATCTTTATTATCAACGTATTAATATGCGCGCTTCTGAGAGTCAGAGATATTCTAAACGAACTGCACGCTAGTGGATGACAAATTATAATTTCAAATCCTTACTGTCACTCAAAATCCACTGTATTCCGCTTTCGGAGAAGTCAAGGAGAAATTCTCAGGCGGAGTATAACTGCGGTTTCCGCGGTAATTTATAGCTCATTCACATTCAGGTGGATCAACGCTTGGTGCTTTCTAACAAGATTAGCATCACTCACTCAGCCAGTACAAGCTCTGTCGTTTTCCTCGTAAATTACATTAATAATTATAGTATAAGTTCAAAGTGAGGGTCAATAAAACCACCGAATAAATGATGGGCTTATATTTACTAACGTCGGTAAAGGTTTCATTATGAGCTACCCCTGAAACACGCTGGACTAATATTTCCAATTCTGTCATACAATTTATAAATATATGCTTCTATCCAATCCAAATGGAAGCATATTTCACAAGGTCAGTTCTCACAATTACTGCAGCACAGAGATACTTTTCTGTTCCAAATATTCTATAAACAGAGTGAAATACAAGGAGAACAATACAATGTTGAGCAATACATCACTTACTCACCAGTGAATATTATTAGCACAGTCTATACCTGCTATCTCTAACGTTGAAGCGTATGATTACTTCTCATGTAATTATTATGAATATCAATATAAGTTGACAATATATTGTGCTGTGTCTATTATATGCGTTGATTCGACTATATGGTAAAAGTACATGAATCATCTCAACAACATGTAGTTCGAAACTTTTGTGCTTAAATGTATAGGACATCTGAACTTACTCCTTTAGTCCGCGAATGATGCATACAGATAGCTTTGTTTCGTTTAGAAGGATTAACAGTGAATTCACGATATTACTAAGTAGAATAAAATCGCAAAATATACTGGCAGCTTGGATAAATACGAATGGCCATTACACGAATCCAAAAGATATATGGAGATTCTTCAAGAGCGATATGACTTTTTTTGGTAATTAAGCAGAGCAATTAGGCTAAAGAGGGTGTTACAGTTGGAACCTTAGGTTCTTCTTAGGCCCTAAGTCTAAGAAGAACCTAAGGTGACAAGCAGAGTACCCAACAGTCTCATTAGGTGGATAAAAACTGAAACCTGAAGATCATGTTGTTTTTTCGGCTGACGTAATGTGAAATTACCTTTAGGTATGACCATACAAGCTTCAGAATGTTCAAAAAATGAAAGTTACAATTTGTACAGCTTTTGACAATGTTAATGTAGATATATTGCAACGATAATCGCTAAACTTGGCGGTTGGCTGTTTCAGATGTCGTCTATGCCTTTTCTATACGAAATAATATATATATATATATATATATATACATTGCTTGCTGTATTCTTTCTACTTAAAATTCTTTAATTTTCTGGAGTAATAGTTTAAAAGCTCACAGCATACTTAATCTCTGCAATGCTTCTAAACAAAGTGGTTTTAGTATGAACTCCCGTAGTCTTTCAACAACTTCGATGTCAAAAGATGGCGATCTTTTCAACCGCAAAAACGAGGCACGTCATCTATTCTAGATCATGTGTTATGATACAAGCCCGATTGGCGTTGTCTTGCACAAAGTAAAATTTATCACTAAAACCACACATAGATTTTGCCCAGCAGAATGGCATAGGGTAGCGATTTCGAGCGATGGAATATCTAGATAAATTCTTGCGGGGTGCCTTATTTTCGCGAATGTCTACTTTCGTTCCGTTTATGGTATTTGACACTGCTTTCTTTGCGTAAAACAGAAATAATCTTCTAAGCACGAATTTCGAATTCATTCGAATTCTTTCGAATTCGGAGATAGCATTTAGCAGGAATCCTATCTTGTGCCACCACCGATCGATGTTTAGTACTTATAATGTACTTAACTCATGGACAAACAGACATACAATGTAAATAATGTTTCCGTTAACCGCTCCTCGGCCACGCATCAGATTGTTGGACAAGTTAGAAGGCTGCAAATGCCGTCGAGCTTAGTCGCTTAATCGCTTAGTTAATAGTTTCATCTCGAAGTTTGTTACACTTGAAATTAGATTAGATAACAAATTAGTGTTGGGGTCTTATAACACAGTCATTACAATACACTTGATTATTCAATTATATGATCCAATCAGCCACCACATTTTTGTGTAATCGTGCTGTTGAGAAATTGTAAACATGCCGGTAGATGAATAAGTGCAGTGAAGACGAAATTTATGGCGTGTACTATTTCTCCCATTAACACCTGCAGAGTTAAACTTTTTAACTAAATAAACGATAATAAAATGTTATATTCTTAAAAATTCGGGGTTTGTTCTTGCTGTATTGTAGGTATGAACATCGTTGACGTATGCTCATTGCTATTGTAAATGCGTGCCAGCTGTCCCCTTGATAGCTAAGCACTAAGCATGAGGTGTAATATTTTATATCTGATTTTATTCACTTATTTTTAGCAGGACCCTAACAAATGTAAAGTTATAAAAGGTGATTTAGCATTTAGAAAATTCATCTCAATTTTATAGTAAAATATTATTCATAAGATTAGGTATTTATATTAAGATAATGTTATCTTATTTTTTATCCAAATAAAACTATTATAACTTTACTTAAATTAATCGATTTTAATTTATTTTTATTTTCAATCTTAAACAATTTACTTAAAAATCCTATTCTAAAATGATAGTAAAATGTTTTTAGCTGAGTGAATAATTCGGATAAACGTTTCAAGAGTTCGCGGGTAATAGGAGTGCTTCATCCTGTCGTTTCATCTCAGCGGCCGTGTTAATTAAGGCGAAACCCTTCGACGACAATGTCGCGATTAAAGCTCTCTAATAATAGCACTAGACTACAGAAACCATGGTCCTTGAAAGAAAAGTATTGACAGCAGACCGCTAAAGAACCAACGCAAAGAGTCGCCAACCTACAACTTAATATATAGACGACTACCGAAAGAGAAAGAATCACGTTACTTCATACACATACACACACTTGCCTATACAACAGAGAATACCGGACCTTTCTGTGTTTCCGCTGGAAAAGGAAATTGGTTTTCTGTAGTCCGCTTAGTAACATTGTTACTGTCAACTTTCTGACAAAATAAAGACTACAGGAACAAAAAATAAGGGTAATACCGACTGCACAAGTAACGCTACTTCTGTTTGACGAGTAAAATTGGCGCTTTATGGTTATTCGAATACAACGAAATATTTTGCTCTTCATGCCCGTACGGTTTATATTATAAGCTGTTGAAAAGGAACGGTTCTATGACGTTAAACTAAATTTTAAGGAGGTGGAAACGCATATGTATTTTACACACAAATTTATATATTTCTGATTGCAATCATTACTTAGGCGGTGTAAAAAAGGCCAGAATACTTAATATAGAGCGATAAGTAAATCCGTCAACACCAGAATAAATTTCAAAAAGGGTTATTTTGGATTATATGTTTATCCTCATTTCTATTGTTAGTGATAGATGATTCCGATATATAGAAAATTCCCTTAATATATACAAAGGTACATTTCCCATTTTTTGTTGCTGCAGCTTATTGTTGTACATGTGCTTAATGTTCTTCGCTGCTCCAGTCACTTAAGCATAACGGATCTTCCGGGAAGCAATCAGCATGAGCCACATTGTTGCTATGAATGCGACTTTTAGGCAGATAATTAAGCTAGCCTTGCCGTTCGGTCCTCGAGTGTTGGACTACTTTCCAAGACACTTTACATCTCATTCAAGTGACGCAGTTGGGATAGGCCGGCCCTTCGGCAGAATACACTGAAGCATAGTATCTGTCACCCATGCGTATTAAGTTGCGGCCTATCACCCTATTGGACTGTAATCGAATCCCCGGGTTAATAATAAGCTCTTCAAAAAAGGGGGTTGACTATGTTTGAATAGTCGAATTGCTATATTAATGACGGGATATACGCCGAGCAGTACTCTTCCTGAATAACTGAAAAGCAATGTGCGTGTAAAATAATAGTGTAATGTTAGTAGATACAACAAATTTTATCTCTGAAGATTTTTATTTTTGTTTTCCTTTAATCTGTCATTCCTTAGAACCACGTTGAATGTCCAGTGCATTCGGTATCTGGAACTTGTTACACACGAAACAATCCAGCGCGTGAGAATACATTAGATCGTATTGGCTAAGATATTGTGACATCATTGCACAGAGCGTTACTTCTATTCTAACAATAACTATATGAACCTGTTCACTGTAAGGCATTTTACTTTCCTACGTTATTTGTGGAACGTACTGTGTCTTGTTTTGCTGGCCATGCTAGTGTCTATTTAAGCCTACATGTGTGTCCAAAGTTGCTCTTTAGCTAAATGAAGAAGCGGTAAAAACGCAGTCAGCCGATCCAAAGTTCAATCACACGCACGAAAGGGTACATTGGTAACCGTCAAGTCAAAAACTTTTCGCAGAATGCGCCTTTTAGTGCACGCATAGATTTAGAAGAATACTGTTTAAACTTCCCGTATAATAGATCCTAATAATAAACCTAGCTTTGTGCGTACAGACTACCAATGTAAGTGTGGTTCTTAAAGACAAATACTTTTTGGAAAATGTCTAGATACACTGATATGTCTATAATTTAAGGCGGCACTTGCTTCCATTGTTATGTTTGAAACGAAACAGGGGACGCACATACGGTTTGCCAGCCTTTCAAAAGGAGAGGCGCGCATTGCAAAGATCATCCCCAGAGACCAAAGTTGTTATCCGTGACTAACTTTCCATTATAGAGCGTTTCTTAATAATGTTGAATGAGCAGTGTGGTCTTTGCTACTTACGGTGTAGGCTTGATTGCGAAATCCTCTCTGGAACGTGTAACTCTATTTATTATCCTATTTTAGACAGCAGAGCATATGGAGCTTCATAATATAGTATCTAAGTTGTTAATTTAAATAGGCCCAATATCCGTATACGTTTTGCACACTGTACCTATGCTGTTTGTTTCGCACAAAGGCACTTCCGTTCATAGCAAGCAAGATAAAGGGAGAACATGCCTTAAATGTGACCGAAGTTTTCGCATTGAATAACAAAGGTTCATTTCCCTAGCCTATATGTGCCCAAAAAGTTATTTTGGTGCAATTATGCGAGTATTTTGCGATATTTCGGTTAGATTTCTTCATATATAAACAAAAACCGTGTGGGGCTAACGTGAAGGACTTCAGGCGATACAAGTTTACAAATCATGCGCACGAATAAATCACATAAATTAAAGCTCAGGCTCGAAATGGCCTGTAGACTAACATGGTATGCTAATACCACTATCATTGCGCCATGCCAGATGGACGAACACAAGGCTGAACTAAAGTCCTGAACTAAAGTGGGTGAGCTGTTGTCGTCTGTTCGGAATTGCAATTGCTGGTATATTAAGACTGAAATAGATGAAGTTGTGGTTTCATGGACTAAAAGCAAATTAAAATGCTCTATTCAATTCTACAGAGCTTCAGAGTCACTATGGTGAATGTTAATACCTATAACCAAGAGAAATATGGAATGAGATTGTTTGATCTATGTGAAGCGTTTGCTTTTTGCGACGAGAACTTCTTTATTTGAGCATCGAGACAAAACTTATTCAGCTTGTCCAGGATTTTAGTGTAGTTCTTCCCGCAGTAGAATCACATGATCGATAAGTAAAATCGCCAGGTGATTCATTTAGCTGAATTGTTTGACTGGATGGTATACCGATCGCCAAATAGATTCCAGGCGCCACACCTGTTTCCTCAAAGATTGCAACTACTGTATAAAAAATATGTATGCGACATTTCGAAGTTCTTCGAAAGCAATTGTGCTATATAGGTACATACAGATAACTACAGTAGTTACAGATTAAAGTAACAAGCGTAGTATTTAACGAGGACGCCGGACTCTTTCATCAAAAATATTTGTTAACCGGAGACGTGCGTTGTTCTTGCGTTACTTTACTGTTTTTTCTGAAAAGGGAGATGCAAGTTGTGCTGCGGCGGCGTCTCACTCAATTTTAACCAATAGTTTTAATCATTTCGGGTTCATTAATGAATGCTATTTCAGTTGTTTTATAACATCTAGTTTCAAGGCATTGTGTCATCTTACGGTGCCCAGATCAGTGGTCTATTACCAGAAGTCAGTCTCGGTACCTAGAGAGTGGGCCTTTCGAGCCTTCGAATTTCGCTATGGAATGAAGAGAAACTTGGTTTTTACTACAATATTACAGACCATTCGGCTGTTACGAAGAAACTTCTCCAATAAAAGGCAAAGGAACAGACAGTACGCTTAAGTACGGTTAAGTCTTGTGAGGCTAATTATAGCTGGCATCGATAACGAAAAACTCGCTATGGGTCATGTAAGTTTAAAGACATGTTGCTTTTCGTGTAAAGTCTAATTTGATGCAATATTATTAAACCAGCGTCCTTACAGAGAGCTTGAAAACAATATGGTTAGGAAATTTGTACAAGTTAAATTATACCCTCATAATCCCCCTATACTTTAGGTGCGTATTTTCACTGGTGAAACAACAGTTGGTTGCTTTATTAGGCAACCAACGTTGAGCCATGGCTTGAATATACCATTTTTTTTATAAAAAAAACCCGCAAGAAGGACAATATCGACGTTAAATCACAAACCCTTGACAACAATTAGAGTCCTGTTCACGTGAAATTAAATCTTGTCTGACTTTGCCAGTTAAAGTCATTTCACAAGGTGTAACCGTTTGGATGCATTTTGAAACGAAACCTTGCAGAGAACAATGTACACAAACGTTACTGTCGACGAACGAGGAAATAAATTATCTCAAATGCAATTGTTATATTAATATTTAGAAAAAGTATTAGAAAAAAGTGATCTGTGATGGCTTTTGTTTCTTAAGATTCAATTCAAACGTTGGCTATTACAAGCCTGCCGGGGCAAGTAACGCACGTTTGTGACTTTCGTGCATAACTATCCAACTGCATAGGGTGCATTGAGCCTTCGTATGGAAGCCAATGCATATCCTTGAATAGGTATCGCAATTACAAATGAAATTGCAGTAAAAGTAGAGGACATAAAAGATTTTTCGGATATTTGAGAAGCATACTTTACCTCGAATCTTAAGGGTTCTTAAGAGCAAGACTAGCAGACGTCCGTTCGAAGAAGAAGTCAAACCCGAAGGAAATAAACGAAAGCAGAGAAATTTCAGCAACCTAAATCAAACAAAAAAGAGTGTACGTCAAGCAGAAATACTGAGCTCTTAGATTTCCATTTTGCAATGAAAAGAATGTCATGCACCCTTATGTAAGCTTTATAACTGGAGTTTACATGGATAAAAAAAATCAAATAGATAAGTATACAATTCAACGTTAACTAGTACATCCTTTCTCTTTTGCGATCATTCTTGAACACCGTCAACCACTCGTGTCTCTCCTGTAGAACAGATTGGTAATTTCTTGTCGCAAACGGTATTGATAGTTCAATTGTTGAGAGATGCATTCTAGTACCATGACACAGTATTTACAAGTGAAAATAGTCCACGGGGGCCATAAAGGGAGCCGATTTAGAATTGTGACTGTGAGTCTTAGCGAAGGTGAGGAAAAGGTTGTCTCAGACACATGTTAGCGCACCTGGTTATTACCGTTCTATTGTACTGTATACAAACTAAAACAAATTAAGTAATGTGAATAGCTGATTCGTTTTGATTAAAGCTGAACACTAACTCTCTGCTCAACGCAGCACGCCACGGATCGGAGTGGTTTAGTGCCCCTCACTGAAAACATTCTACGATGTGTGTGTAAAGCAGTTAGATACCCAAATAACATTGATTGTATTCGTGAATGTCAAGATAATCGAGGAATTATCTTTGCAATTTATGTCCACGCAAAACTAGACGCCCAAAATCTCACATGACTTCTTAAAATGATTAGATACCCCGTTAATATGCGTAAGGTCAACACGATAAAATCACTTGTATCTCGGATAGACATAAGTCTACTTGAAGCTTTACCGATTAACAGGCCGACATTAGGTGGATATATACATAATTCAGTCATAAATATGAGCGTCGCCACTAAGAGAAGAAATACCGCTGGCGTAGTCTATTGACAAACGCGTGATGCTATGTCATCTCTCCTGGGCTTTGCCAAAAGCTTACCATTCAGTCTATCGAGTTCATCATTGTAGGTGCAAAAATGCTGTAGATTGCACAAAATAAATTTGCAAGCACGAGTAGCGTGCAAAAAATTAAGGTTATGAAAGAAATCGGTTGCAAGTTTTTGTACAAGAATTTTGGAAAGTTATGATCCATAGGCGCTGCTGGCAGGCTTCAGTGACTAGTGTGAGATTTGCAGACCCACCGAGTCCCACTCTCAGATTCATTACGGCCTCTTGTATGTCCATTCCAGGCCATCCGGTCATGTCTGCTGCGTGAGATTCAGGGCGCTTTCTGTAGTCAAGGATAGAAAAATTACCCCCAAAGACCCCGAGGGATCCGGTGCACGTCCTATGTCGTCAACCAGCCCCAACGTCTCCTCCATTTGCAGAAACCGGCCAAACACCTTTAATGTTTCTCAATGGCTACCTATCCAAGTGTTTTGGGAAGGAGCTTAATTTTAATTTTTCCCTTGCTCTTCTGCTAAGTTCCACGATGTATGTTTGTCTTGCAGGCTTTTTTTCTTTTTCTTTGCCTTGCCTGAAAGGGAGAAGATAGAAAAGACGTACAAGCCCTATTCTTCTGCCTATGGCACTGTAAAAGCATCGTATCTTGAGAAGGGACGTGAGAGGTTTGGTGTGGCATTTTGGTCTATCTCTCTAGGAACTGAAAACCGGAAAGATATCTTTCTTAGCGACAGTGACGATAATTGAATAGAAAAGACTCTCAACGATATGGTTTTTTAGTTTTGGATTAATTTTAAAAAAATTAATCTATAATGAAAACGGTGCACATAAACCCGCATGTGTTTAACTATCTTTCTTAGATGTGGATTTAGCATATGCCCATACATATGTAAATATACATATATGCATATATATGTGTGTGTGTGTGCGTGTGAATAGATTGAGGATGGATTCGTGAGAATTCGATTATTGGGTTAAGTCAAATAAATATAACAATTAAGTAAACTACATATATAGCTGTATGTGCACTACTATACTGAGCGTTATTTCTATAAGTCTAACATCTCAATCATACCTCTACTACTGTACGTTTATAAAGGCTGGCGGGAACGAACTATTTAAAATACTAATAAAGCTTTTGCTGACACCACCAGTGTGCTTGACATGGTGCACCATGGAGATGATTTATATCTACAGCGAGAAAAATGCCAACTAGGAGCAGTTATCACAGATCGTATTGAAAAGTATCTGAGTATAATGCAACATAGCGGGAAATAAATACGCAAATATGCAGAATGGAGAGTGAAACTGCACTGAACCCCATGGGTCACATATGACAAAGGATTTATATTTTAGTGCGTATTGCATATAGCTAACTACTAATAGCCATGCTTCTGAGTAGACGACAATACCGCGTATATGATATTTGGTCCAATAAAGGAATTATCTGGAAAAGACGCCAGTACACGCAAATTGATATATCAAAACACGCCTGGTTTGTTCACCTCTCAGAAAAAATGAAGAAAACGTTGGATACTTTAGCAATCAATTTTCGTCGTTCAGTATTTCAACTACCAAGTCTTTGAAAAGATAATCAGGTTTATTTAGGAATAGCATTCGGTGAGAACAGGTTCTAGTAAAGGTGCGTCGGTAAAATCTTAGATGACCGCCTCAGTGATATTGTTAGCGTAAGAACTCTGCTCTAACGAAATAATTTTCAATTACAAATCCCTTCCGCTTTCGACAAACTAATTCCGCATAAGAGGTTCCAGGAAGGGATTGATTCAGCCTCAAATTGTGAACGATAATAACTTCCTGAGATTCCTCTGCCTTCCCGTTTTTTCGAGCAGCCTTGAATACACGAAGAGTTAAGCATAGAAAAATTAAGTGCCAAGAGAACCGAATAAAATTTAAATTGAAAAACAGATTAAAGAAACTCGGGTGTATATACCAAACTTGGAAATTTTATTTTGCCTTGTTTAGATACACACACCGTATGTAAAACGTAATACAACTTGTTAAAATAAAAAAACGCCTGGATATACAGCCAAACTACGGTATTTGTGCATGTTGCAAGGTAAAGACATATCGTAGTGGTATACATGTGGACAGCATCCGAATGCATCACAACTAATGAAACGAATATTGCATTCGTCGCAATCAGTGTTCTAGTTTTTACAGACACAGTAAAAAATGCAACCAGCTAATTTTGTCTGTTCAAATTTCTGCGCAACTAGTAGCAATGGACGGTCGTGCAAATGCGTCAACTAACTCACACAACCATATCATCGGTTAAATGACCTCTTTCGGACAGAGTGTGCTACGTAAAATTAGTTACACAGATGATCATAGGCGGCTCTGATATATTTATTGTCCATGTTACTGTAACTATTTGATACTGCGACAGTACAACCGTAGAATATATCGCCTGGGTGTGTCTATTTACACAATGTGATACAAAGGGGAGGACCGGAAACAAGTAATTTTAGGTGTTCCGGCGAGATACAAAACGTAAAAAAACCTACAGATTACGAAGCTTTTATTAAATAGGTTAAGAGCCTTTGCACTGGTCAAGATACGTTAGGTTTTTGGCGGTCTTAATACTCTTGTTCTATGCTCTTATTTTGTTTTTATGCACCTTTGTTTCGAAGTAAAGAAATGAGAAATTAAGAGGAATCGTTCGAAGTATCGGAGATTTTATACTATCAACGGGAAACAGACAGCACAATAAGGTCAGACTTTAAACAATTGAATAAAGCACCAATAAAGCGATGAGGACACATCGCAGAGACACGCAGGAAAGCAATAGAACGTTCCACCTACTTAGATTGATTCAATCCCGTTTTGTAACCGGAATTAAAAATTATACTCTGCTATTTCAAACTAGATCATTTTATGAGTCAACATAATTTTATATGAACCGACCGCTATCAACTTGAATATCTACTTGAATAGGGTTGATAGGCTACCTATATGTTTATCAGCCAATACATTTTCATAGCAATGAGCTTTCTTACGTATCTCTTTATTTTAGTAGTCCTTTATATCGCGCGTTTTATCGCGCAGGTCCAACTAGGGGGAGTCGTGCACTATCCGCCGAATATACTGTTAGGAAGCTGTGTGGTCATGAGAGTTTCTCCATCGAATGAAAAGGCAAACGAGTTAAGGAGGACCACTTTGCTTAATTATGACGGAATCCAAATCCTTTACATTATTAACTAAAAATATGTATAAGGTATTTCTTAAATTGGAATCTTTACATTAATTTGAGGATTCTAAAGATAACATTACGTAAAGGTATAAGATGTTGGTACTTAAGCCTACCAACAGCTAGCGCCTATAGAAAACGAGTTACTGACCTGTAATTCTTCATCTCTACCTCTGGCCCTTATAAACCGTGCTCAGTTGTACTTATTTCGAGAATAAATTAACCGAAAAATGGCAAGAAACACGCACATTTGAAACGTACCAAAGAAAACCACTGTCCGCAACTGTAAACAAGCTATAGTGTAACATGCTAAGTTTCGGTGACGTAATAATAGACGTAGCTGTTAGCTTCTATGTTTTTCTAGAAACAAACGTGTTAAATACACTCATACAAATACATGCATCAAATACAAGCAACGTAAGATTTTTAGATTAAATCTTTCTTAATAAAAATTTCGGGGTTCAATGCTTTACACAAAACAGCATGCTAAGCACGCGTTCTAAGCGCTCGAAGCTTTTGCTGGAGCTTATCAATGCTTTAAAACTTTAAAATCACTGCCAAAAGATATTGGAACAAGATATAGGTGGGGATGTGCGCTCCTTACACACTACTTTTTCAGGCTATTATTTACGATGAAATGGCGACAGAATAATGTTGATGAAACGTCTATTAACCTGCCAAAAATATAACACATACTATATTATATATTGTTTATAGCATAAATTGTAGTAAAGTTTCTTAGGACAATAATAAATCATTAGTGATTGGATGGGGCAACTTCCCAACTATCCATTTAAATCCTTCCTAAAGTCTTATTTGTTCTTAGTCATGCTGTTTGAGGTTTCTGGCGGTTCTTCCGAGCCTCTATAGAATCAAACAAATGTTTTGGCTAACTCAATTAATTTTTGTCCACATCAATCGAATTACGAAGACATCGAAGAGGTCAACTACTACTCGATCCGTAAACTAAATAGGTTGCCTTGTTTTTGTAAGTTTTAGCTCAGAATGTATGTTACCTTTAAATGCTTATAATATAACTATTAGTTATATATGACAAACATAATAGTTGTGATAACAATTATAATATCAAGTATATCGCCATATCTGTAGCCCCCAAACGCGAAGTCACGATTACGGCTGTTCTTAACATTTTACGTTTGCTCAGTTAAATGTGTGCCTTAACTTTTGCGGGCGAATTCGAGAGTGCGTTATATGTTGTACCACGCTGTTCGAAAGCTGTACACCAGTTTTCGTCTCTAAAAAACACGCGGCTTTGGTCACCGAAAATTTTCCGTTCTAGTGTGTACGCTAATTGGCACAGACCGTGCTGCAGGTTGCGAGTCTTGAAAGATGTGAGTTTGAAAAGATGTAAACGGCAATGCCGCCCAACATCCCTTAATCGATAGAAGGCCTCCAAGTTATTTTAATAGCTTCGTGATGGAGCCAACATTAACAAGTTTAGCTCTTCTAACAGTCAATATAATTTGCTATATGCCGATTTTTTGTGTGTATACTACAATAACTTAACAATACCATTACCAATCGTAAACCTTCGATGCCTACAGAATATCTTGTTTTCAGTACTTTTCAAGTTGGACCAGTAATTTTGGTCGTCGATTTTAGTTGATCTGTTTTACTTATGTATCCCATGATGAAACAGTGCTAAGCTACAGTGCTCTCCGTTTTTCGGATCGTAATTAAATTACATATAGTAATCGCACTACCAACTCATGGCCTTCTCATCAAAAATATCTTTAAATTTTTGGGCCAGTGATTTACACGCTTTCTTGATCAAATGCAACATAAAAGTTAAGTTACGTACTATAATCCAATTTTCATATAAGTGCAAACCGTTCTCGCCATCTCTAACGGAAATTGTAAACTGGTATTGCCTGTCTAAAAACAGAGACAAGATTTTACGACAGCCAGTTTACTACAAAGGATCTTCTAGCTATATAGGATTGTGCTCATATTATATCGTAACGAAACGTGTACTTTATTTATCTATAGATTTTAACCAGGCACGATTAGACTTAAAGGCAGTTGTTCTGATGCTCTCCGCTAATGTTAGGTCAGTACGGAAAGTTACTTAATCTTGCCGATTAACAGTCCGCAGGTATATGTCGAATGACAGCTCGTACATTCAGTAGGTGCACTCCAATGACGGCAATAGTCAAAAAAAAGAGAATGCTGCGTGTAGCATTATTTGATCAATTCTTTTTTGCATGGGAAAAAGCGATAAACAAACCAGGCGAAAAATTGAAATATGCAGGCATTAACCTGCTTGTCTAAGCTACCTGATCAGCACATATAATCAGACAGTTCTCTGTGTATACGCAGGTAAATACGTAACAAACACAAAAAAGCGCTTCATTTTACAGTGCTCCCGGATATACTTTTTGCAATCGAATTGTAATGCGAATGATACTTGAACGATAGCATCTTAAGTGATGATCAGCACATGTTCGGGGCCCCAATCTTCTTCGGGAATCCAATGTTCAATAAAAACATGATCTTAACAGATATACTAAAAATAAGTATGAAATATGGTGTTGATTCATTCCCTTAATTAAGAAGGTTAATGAAATGGGCAATTTCATAAGAAGCATACGGGGACCGCTACATTCAACTAAAAACAATAAAAAGCTATTAAGCCACCTTGCTCAAAATAGTTTTGCGCATTCCCGGCATGTTATCTTCATAAGGTGACAGGCAGCTAGTGTTCCAGAAATGCGGTTCTAGGAGTAATGTATACAGTCGGTCGAGTGCTATATCACGTCGGACGAGCGTTCTTTTCGAGAGAAAAATCGAAATTTGATCAGGTGGCTATTACCCAAACTTTCTCCACCGAGCCATGCCTTTTGCGCGCTGCAGGGTTTTGCGTGGCGTGTCATGTACATAGGCATCGTATTAGAAGTTCAATGTTGCGTTTGATAATTGCATGACAGTTCATCTCCAAAAAGAAAGCCTTATCCATGCGGAAAGATCCCATTAACTTCTGGTTTCCTATGGATATGGCGTTCACGTTGACGTTATATATATTCGTCGCTTCTACATAGCAAAGGTAAGCTTGAACACCTATGTTAGCATCGAACGATTGCTTTCGTAAACCCACATGAGCAGCTGGCCCAGTCGAAACTTGACATTGCAACCCATTGTGGAAAATATGGAGATCGTTGTCAAATGCATTTGTCCAATTGGCAACCGTTGTCATCGGCAGCTGATATTGCCGAACCAAAGGGACAATGGTCAAAGTATGCGCCGAAGTCGCACAACGTTATGCTCGGATATTTCGCAACAATACATGTAAGCAAGTGTTCTTGGTCTGTGTGCTAGAATTTATGATAACGTGGTATAGCATCAATGAAGCCCAATCTTAGGCGGTTTGACAAAATTATTTAATAAGCATGTCTATCAGACGTATGCTAAGATCTGTGACTTTCATTCTTGTGGAACTGTATTATAGTGAGAGTGAATAATTTTATATCGGTGTGAGCCGCATCTCGTCTTAGATCCACGCCTATTAACCTCTACCGATGTTGCATAACATGTGCACAACGCGCAATAGGCGACACTATTATTTTCCAACAATTCCATAGCGTCAAGTAAAAGCCCCTGAGGACATATTTATTCCATGGGATATGATCATGAGCTCATTGGAATGCAGTGTCACCACGTTTTTGACGTCTCAATTTTCTAGTTCAAGTCACAATATATAAATTGTATATACTGATTTTATCTAAAGTACAAGGATCGCACCTCCTAATTGAAGCTGTAATCTGCGTCCCTGAGATCTAGAGGCTATTCAGCCGAGTGCGTCTAGTTCAACGCTTCAAAGATAGCTTTTGCTTTTGAAGATAATCGGAGAATTCATTGCGACGATTTCAGATATTTTTAGGAGACGGACTAATTCTGAACGACCTCTTGGAGTTTGAAAGTTAATCAAACATAATATAATACGATGTAATATACACACCGTACAAATTACTAATTTATGTTATTTATATCAAACATTATTTACTGAATATTCCATTTAAATCAAACTTGCTATTTTAATTTACTAACATTTTGAGCATTATGTAAAACACACTATGTAGCATTAAATTAGCTTGACTTTAATATCTTAGTTGTTAAGCTACGTTCAGCAATGTTTTCTGCTTGTAAGTAAACTAGTTTACTTTTAAAGCCAATATCTGACAACATTTAAGGTTTTTCGTCTAAATCCATTAAATCGAATGCCCCACTAGTTACGATTATTATTGAGAGTCACCAATTCCTAAATTCACTAAATTATAATTCCTCTGACAATATTTTGCAACCGTAAAAGGGCTAGAATTCACAGCTTCATTCAATAAAACTGGTCCGGAAATTTGGTCCGGAAAAATTTCAGCCGTAACTCTCCATATATTACGCGGTATTGCAGGGTTAATGGTACGGAACCTGCATCTAATTTCTCCTAAAACTGATGGTAACTGAGATATGTTTATTATAGCAGTTCGTATACATCCATGAATTAGGCGGCTACTTGTTGACGTTCAAGATTTACGTGTGTAAGCACTGTTTCGAAATTTTTAAAACGATACCAGCTGTTACAGTTTTGATTCACCATACATGCTATCACTAAAGATTGTTGAATAACATGTTATGCCAGAATCGGCAATGTGTCATTTATGTTTGAAAATATATGAAAATCAAACGCCTGAGTATCCGTTTATATGCTCATGCAATGGATTTCTTTCTAAAAATCTTTACAGACTTAAAAAAGAGTGCTCAATTTGCATACTTTTTCCATCCAGGTTATAAGAGAGACGGAAGCGACATTCCTTGGCGGTATGCTTTGGTTTAATCCCGCTTGATTACATATGAAACAACTTGAATATCTTAATGAAATGAAAAAGATTATGATTTTGGAAACAACCGTACCTATTCAATATACGGAGGTATACAATCGATTTATATATATGTATATATATTTGAGGTATATAGCGTCATTATATGGGTGTTGGCAAGTATTCTACTTGCACATAATTCAATGTACATAGGCCCACAATAGCTAATTAAATTTTAATTGAGACTGTGTAATTATGAGATGTCATAACTAGAGACAATGCATATAACATCTTACATATATTTGGCCTATTCAAAGTATGAAATCTTATAATCCTAATATATTTTAATGTTGCATAAAGAAAAATATACAATAATTTGGCACATTTATAATACTTCGATACACTGTTTCATGCAGTCAAGTAGTCTGATATATTCGTTTGCGGTACTGGCGTACACATGCGAATGTCATAAACATCGAAGTCAATTGTATACGAATATGAGCTTGATGACTACGCCAGCCAGCGAAGATCTTTACTTAAAACTCGTATCGGATATCTCATTTAAATGATACTGACTGTGGAGAAATACTCATATGTTAACATTTCTAGGAAGGCGTCATCATAAAGCAGCCGACGTATCGTGCTTTACTGCACGACATTCTGTTTAAATAATTACTTTTACTCCAAATACAGGCAAATATGGAATATGCTTTCAAAATTGACAATTGTGAGCAAAAAAAGTAAATTCTTTTCGAGAGACTTCCCCAGTTGCTATCAGCGCAGCACACATCATGTAAGAGAACTACAGATTTAGAACTGTAAATGTCGATGTTTCCCCGTACAAAACAAGTGGCCTCGCGAAAGTCCCAAAGTCAAAACTACAAAAAGAAGATCATGGTGCTTTGAGGCGCTTCATGTACCTTTGAAATCGGCCGCTTCCAAAAGAACATGAGATTAAAGCTGCAGGTGTCAAACGTATCTACGGAAGTCATAGATGTCTTGACATTTTTCCGTAACACGATCCGAACACTTGAGAAATTCAAACTCTTTTTTGTTCTCATTTTTCTTTCTTTTTTTTTTGTTTTGTTCTCATTGGTTAGTATGTATATCAACATGACTGCGGCGTTTGTGGTGTTGTGTTACTTAAGATAGCAGCCAACGAAGTAACCTGAAGAGAGATTTTCCCATTTGCTCCTGCCAGGCTTACCTGCAATACAAACAAAAACCAGTGCTTCCTGGATAAATATTACTGGGTAGGATCTGCGACATTAGCAGAAGTGTATTACTTCCACGTCACTGTTATTTCTCGGATCGTGCCTCACATATGCCCTGATAATACTGTCGGTTTAATGCATGCAGCGTATGCTTAAAACACATATGGAATGCATGTTGAAATGCAGGTAGTTAACCTTTGACGTCGCCTCTATTAAAAGATAATCACTTTGGCGTCTTCCTTAAACATTCCCGCATATTGTAAATTTCAGTCAAATGTATTTTCGGCGACACGTGATATCTACGAACAGAGCTGTCCGTTTCCCGGAAACTTCAGATTACGTTGGCCTGTTTAACCATGCTTCATCTAACAAGTCTGGTATGCGCCGGGCTCTGAAAACTTATCTCAAATTTCCACGAAACTTAACACACTCCATTTCGAGAAACATTGTTCAAACAGAGTATTTCTAAAATGATCTAGGAAGTCGGAGGCGATTAGGTCTCGAAGTTTGCTAACAAATAAAGGACAGCAAATTTTAGTTCTAGTTGCTTCATTGGTTAATGTTGTATTTGGTTGCGTGTAAGCCATGTTATGCCCTTGATGAAGCCCAATCCAATAAATACAACACAAACAAAACTTTATTACGTGAAAGAGAAACCTTAGAACAAAGGACGAAATGTAAACTCTAGTACAGACCGGGGTTGTGAACTACAATTGAAAAACACAATATTATTTCTTACCATACTTTATAGACTCACAATTAGGAGTAGGCTTATTTCGTCGCTGTCAAAAACGCATACCTCAATACTGCTTGTCTGTATGTTACGCAGTTTTTTGGCTTGGCACATGGACTCTCAATCTAGTCCATCGTATCCCAACTAAAACACACTTTCGTTATATAATTTTCTATTACAACAGAAAGGTTTAGAGAAGGTTCCTAGGACCCCCTTGTCTCTCATTCTTTCTTTCGCGCTTTTCTTCTCTAACTTTCTTGCTCTCCCATCTATCCCTTTTTCTTTCTTTCGTGTATACAATCTATCTTTACATTCCAGCTATCGAGGCTCGAGTTCTATCTTCCAAGTACATGTAATTTTGCATTCCCAAAAACAAACATTGACTCGACAGCCAACCCATTTTCATGGGTTCAGTAGCATACTCTAAACAATGAAAGACATGACCGTGACGTAAAAGGCCTGTTGTTATTATCAACTGTGTCCACAATGGCCGCGATGACTCCGTCGCAGCAGTGAACAAAGCCCAGATAGGCATACGGTTGTTTGTTCTATATTCTAGAGCAGCGTATTTGTGATCGTAATTCTAGTATCTTATATCGAGACATAGAGGCCAGGAATAAAATGAACAGTGTTGAATTTTAACCACAGCCTGCGCCGAAATGAAGCACACAGAAAGCACACTTTGTTAGTGAGGCGCATAGGAATACTTTTGTATTGGTTTCATAGAAAAGTAGTTACCGCTACTGCAGTGGAACACTACATTAGCATCCATGTACCGTAACATCATGCCATGGAGCTCCATATACACTCTTCGATATCTCAGATAGTTCTTTGTTCCATTAGGTTTTTAAGCGAATATATTTAGTAATAACTATTTACACACAGTGAATGCTTATTGAATTCAGATATCACTGCGGTGAATGCAAGGCATGTAGGTTACCTGAGGCCAGAACACTTGAAGCTCTATGTTGTTATGGTGTAGGGCTACCTTTTCATTATAAGTCTTGTATATGTATGTGATAGATAAACTGAAATCTGAATTTGAGTGCCGACCCATAAGTCACTTAATATTTCGCGAAGTTACGGTATCACCTCTTTATGCCCTGCGCTCGACCCTAAATTATGTAATTGGCAGAAGTTGCTAACCCAAGCTGGCGTAGTATATTGGTTGTTGATTAAAGCAAGCGTTTGTTAGATGATCTTGAGTTTTCGATATAAAACGGCATTAAGGTATCAAAGTCTTGAAAGTTCTCGATAATTATCAAATGGTAATTTTTACGTAAGAGTTAAAAAACTGTGGCACAATTTTTTAAGTTTTTAAAAGTTGCAAGTTGATCCCGATGGTACCGAAAATTTTTTAATGTAATCAACTTCGAAGGTAATATTATATTTTGCACAAATTGTGCTACCTTGCGTTCTAATCGATTGAACGGCCTATGAGCCATAACCAAGCTAAGTGTATTTCGACTGAGCTATTTGCTTATCGACGCATCTACAAAGCATCGTCGGCATGCAAGTTCTGAGGTCCTAAAACTGTTGTTTTCGCAAAAGAAGTACTGGACGTAAACACAGGCACTAAACTTATCCCTTTAAAATGTGATCGTTTTTCTCGCTGTTCATTCATGTATTAAATATTCATTTGATATTATTATTAATATTATCATTATAAATTCATGTGTTCATGCATCAATACAACGTTTACAGGTAACACTTATTTTTCTCCATGAGTTATTCGCATAGGGTCGTAGCGCAGATAAGGTATGGCTTTGTTAATTTAAAGTTGGTTACATATATATACAGGCGACGATAAAGGTCAACTAAAAAATATTTTCTCGTGAAGACCGATTTTCGAATCTATTGAAGCGTAGCTCATAGATACAGCGCAATTTTGGTACGAAACGAAAACGAATTGGTCTCAGGAGGAATTGGTCGGCGATGTCTTAACGCTCCAAATCTACAGGAATTAACTTTAAACTTCGTGCTGAGTTTCCATTTAGAAATGCGAAGTTTATTGTGACAGAATCGTAGTGATGACAACAAAATTTCCTCAGTATTTTAACGATTACCTCTTCTCTACGGAAAATTTTCTCAGGTGGTTCGTTGGAATAGCCATAACATTCAAGCTTCTAGATTTAAACGGGGGCGGATGAATTTCGAAACGTCTGCTCGATCTGGACCATATGAGACGGCAAGGAAAAGCAATATATTGTATACCGTACAATACTTTTAGCTTAAGGCGCTATTCAGAAGAAATAAGAAGCATAGATTTGCTATAGATTTTCTGCATATACTAGGCGCGAGCAAGATAAGGCCTTTACTTTTGTTTTCTTTCGGAAGGAGACACAAGATGTGATCGAGCGTATTTATGACGAATTGAATTCAAGTGGTTAAACGAGAGTTACTTTTGATAACGTTTGTGCAGCTTTACCGTTTGTTTCAACTGCAAATGATCGGCTAGGTTTTGTAGGAATGTTCTGTTGGTAAATAGTACAAAACGTTGATAGTCCGAATATTTCACATGCTAACAACTGAATTAATTGAGCGAAAATAGCTAGATGTCCGAAAAGTGCGGTACGCCGCTCGACAAAGGAAGAAAAGATAAATGCTCTATTTTACACTTCGTTAGACTATGTTTAAATGAAGACAATGACAAAAAATTAAAGGAATAAATTAAATGTATATTTGTATATATACCAATCTCAAAGTCCCAAGTTTTGACCAAGGTAAGGCACAAATACTACTCAATTTAAATAGTGTGATTAATATAGGCGCATTCTTCCATTCATTTTGATGTGTAAATATAATTGGCAGTCCTTAAAAACGGCATGTATAAAACACGACTCCACCCTTAGAGCCAGTTCGAGAAGAAAATTTACCGCAAGCAATAATTAGATATACTTAATTAACGCAGCTTTGAAGTAACCATCGTTTAAAGTATCGGAGACAATGGCCACTAACGTACACCGACTTCAAACAAAGGTTTGTTTGCAAAGGCGTCAAGTTGTAGACTCGTGTATAACCACAGAAAATTGCTCTCCGGCGCACACACAAAACAAAATAGAGAAAGCCACTTGCACTATGCTTTCAAAAGCTTTTTATGAATTTCTTGTGAAATTACTTAGTAAACCAACCTAGCATGAACAGTAGCTTTTGTTAAAGGTGATTCAAAGACTACTGGTGATTAGTTTTGCTGAAAATATATTGCCAAAATAAATATGGATTTGAAATCGTTAAAAAATGTTGTTATAAAAATGAAGCTAATAAAGAAAAGCTTGAAACACCAATTATTAAACCACTTGCAAAAAATATACCTTTGAGGTAAATCAATTTTGTTGTTTAAACTGGGGCATATTCAACCAGCATAGGTGAATAATTAACAAACACTCCTTGTGTATAGTTGAATTTTGTGTCCGTCAGTCACCTAAGTGTGAGTTTGTCTGCATTTTTCTGCTCCCTGTTCCGTCCGTAGAGGGTCATCTCCACTCCAGTGACTTTTCACAAAGGCGACGTCTGTGAGTGAAGCGCAAGAAGAATGGCAAGCTATTAGGAACACCAAAGTAGTGCGTCTATAGACATAGTAAGAGCATCTTCTTGATACGGGCATACTAAACGGGCCTTTGGATATTAAGTATATACAAAGAAATTATAAGCTATGTTTTCAAAGCTTTTATTGCGGGTACTTCGACACTTCATGTTGTACTATTGGCGCTTACACTAAGCACATAAATACGGCGCCACTAAGTTATGCTAATTCATATCTTCTGCAGTGGCTGTTTACTGATAATATATACTATATTTATTTGTAACAAATACCCAGGCATACGTAAACAGTTGGCGTCTAGTGATGACGTCTCATAAATGTAAAATAATCCGTCTTGGCTTGTGATAGAATACTAGTTCAACTAAACGTAAAATTTATGTTATAAAAAAAGATGCCGGCGCTGTAAGAAAAGTTTTGCGAAACTTACACGTATGCTGCGCCTTCTGAGCCCATAAGTTGGCCGAAGGCAACCATCAAGCGCAATAATTACAGAGTCGTAAGAAGGTCACACATAGAGGTGACACCTGTTCATACCAAGCTTTATTTTAACAAGGCAGTCGATTCGCAAAGAATGTCGTACTTTTGAATCTCTGCAGCAAGACACTGGGAGCACCTTTGACTTAACCTATCAAACCACTCTGTGGGTTGACATATACAATTTGTAAATAAGCGCATTTCTTCGGAACCAGGAGTAATTGGTATCTTTGCGGCCAACCTTTTATGAATTGCGAATCCTCTTTCCATGGGTTAAATTAATGTATAAAATGTTAACGTACCGAGTATCCAGAGTAAAAATAGTGCCATTTCGCAACTTTACCAAGGCAGAGGCTTTCACATTCTTGGACACATAGATATTCTTACAACCAACCTCCGTAATCACATCAGCAATGAACGAAATGGTTAGCAAAACGCAAAAAATGTGAACAAGAATAAGGTGCCCAATATACAGTGACGTGAAACAAAACATTTGATCGAAAAATGATCCTGTTGGTGCAGCGTCATTTCCGCATTCTAAAACATTTCACCTTGCTTAACGTGAATTGTTTGCCAAACGAATGTCTAAACGTGTGTTCACAATAGCTTTATTTTTTAGCCGGGGAACAAGATCGTTTTTAACGTTTAGGCTCGCATTATTTACTTAGTTTTTACTAAACTAGTAGTAAAAAACAGAGTTTTTGAGTTAGTTAACTATTAAGCATTAGGGCTAAATCCTATTTAAACGTATCGAGCAGTCCAATTATTTACACGAATTAAAATAATACGTTCAGATAGATATGTAAAGTAGCGCAATATTTGCAGCAATCATTTAAAATGGCGTTTGAAATCCGACTTATTTTAGATAACTCTATGAATGCGTACGTGTAGAAACAATTTTTTGCACCTGGGCGTGCGTTCTCTTTGTTTTGTCCCTCGAATATTGCTATAGCAGGGCAAATTGCACACATACATATATGAGGTAGATTATCATTGATGCTGTCTCGGCGTATTGTACAATTACATCTTCGCTTCTATACTGGTTCTTTCCTCAGGTCTAGTGCGTCCCTTAGGTGTCCTTCAGGAGCAATGAGCATACAAGCTTAGTTTTATGTCTGTACGTGTATAGCTTTGGTCCCTCGGAGGCCATTACCGCTTGCTTCACCAAGGCACAAACAGGGGCTTCTTCGTTTGCGCCCGTCAAGAATAAGCATAGTCCACCATTTGGCCAAAAAGGTATTGTGGGCATTTGTGGCCATTTGCACTGCTGGATTTTTAATATGCTTGTCCAGATACCAGGAAAGTGTTCATTTAGATCTGTAGCTGACTTATGGCTTCAACAACTGATATATTCTTACCTAAAAATAATCAAATATGCTGGGTCTCTATCCTCGTTTCTAAATACGTGATACATACTTCTTTGGAAATTCGCCCTGACCTATGCCTATAAAAGTTTTTATATGCTTGGTCTCCTCAGCATTTGGTAGATCCTACAGAGAAATTTGGACGACAATTTAAAAACGCAGCCGAAAGCGGTGAGCCTAAGAAGAAATCCCTGTAATACGACGCGCTAGCTATGGGTTTCATGTTGGGTTGCTATGGGTTGCTATGGGCAAGCTATGGGTTGCTTGTTTTCATGAGTATTTGAAGTTTACAAATAGTGATATTACTTGACTTTCGGACGTCGTTAGATATCAAGTCAACAGTACATTATTAACTTCAAAATAAGCAAAGCAGTCAGCTCCGTCGTAAAGGATCGCATCACATCTGTCCTGCTCCGCTAATAAATAGAACCTTAACGAGAAGGAGTGTCAATATGGTTTAATTTCAATATGCATCACTCAACAGTTCGACGACCATTTGACAAGTCCCGCTCTGTAAAAGGCCGCTCAGTAATAGTATAGTAGCGCAACCCGGCAAATGCTCCCATTTCGCTACTGCGTTTTCAGCAGGTCGATCGTGCGGCTACTAGTTGAACGTGGATTCGCATATTATCACGGTGTGCTCGCTTCCTGTCTGTCTGTTATAGAAATTCTGCGAGATTCCATTAGACATTCTCGCTCACTTTCTCATTAGCAACTAAAAAATGAAAGCGGTAATGTCTGCCGACCCGGACTTTCGACACTTGGCGCTTCACGATTGCCTTGCTAGATCACCTCTCGCGCCCCGCCACGCATAAGAACTTAGAATTTAAGAAGTTTCTTACAGAAACGTACGCCTGCAAAGCTGCGCTAATACAACACAGGTCCCACAGATCTGAGAAGGGCACACATCAGACAAGTATGAACATCATTGTCGATTAAATGTTGCGTTAGGTCGGTTTATTAAGTCGCAGTGACCATTAAAATTGGCTACCGTCCCTGAAGTATTCATTCATATTCTCACCCAGTTGCATTACCTTTTTGCGATGAAAAAAGACTTATGCGTGTGGTACGCAGTTTATATATCAGCGTCCAAACTATATCCCATAAGCTATCCGATTGCTAGTGATCGATGCGAATTCCCCATGACCGTACTGTGCACAAAAGCGACCCGTCAGAATGCACTGACTGAATGTAATGCTGATGCTAAGGCAACAGTATCCATCAGGAAACCAGTCGGATAGATAACTTGCTACCCGAGGGGATTGCTGTATATATACATTGAAAATAGTAAATTACCGAAGCAGTTCTACCTGATGCCTGACGTTGCCCAAAGCGCACGGCTTCAGATTTATTCTGATTCGACGCAAAGTAGCGCTCGTACCCTTGACACACTTGTTAATATCTATGGCCTTAATAAAAATCTTGCTTTCTAGTCTATACCCATTAAAACTTCCGAAGAATAAGTATACTTTCAGAATGACCGATTATGCTCACTTCCGCGGAAAGACGGGCATGTGGCAGCGTAGTTTTATTTATAACGTCTAATTTGGCGGACTAAGGGGCGGAATTACTTCGGTATGCAAAAACACTCTGCAGGACGTGACATCTCGGGCCATTTGGAATTCTACTGTACATATTTTAATGAGGTCAATGCGATTCAATGATAGCGTAGATTTATAGCCTTTTACCGCTGCCTGACGAGGCCTAGTTTTTAGTCGTCTTACAGAGTTCATTTTCGAAATATGCGGTAGTTGATTCACCAGCCCAAAAATAACCGATTGTCAAGCATTGGTGAATTACGCTGATAGTGAATCAATTGTCGAAAGTAATGTGGTATGCAACGGACATCAGGAACTGAAGATACTCATGCAGAAGCGACAATAGCAAACCAAGCAACGACGATACTAACGCCATTAATCAAATTTCCCTGTAGTCAAATTAATATCCAAATGACAGACTTGGGGCAAAATATGAACATTATTACATCTCAGAGGTGCCTAACTGGAACAACGTGATAACGATAACATATATAACGTACGATCGTCTCCAAGTGTTTGACAGGACTAGCTGCGTACGCCGATCCAAGCGGAGCATGTTCTCACTTCGTGCAAGGAAAAATATTTTGCTACCAATTATCTTACATCTCACATAATTAAAAACCGTATTCGATCAAACCTACTTAAATAAGAAGGTAACTAAGAATAGGTTAACCTTTAATAATTGTTTCTTTTTATTGCACCGCAGCTCAAGAAACGGTGCCCAGACGACTAAAAGTATAAAGGTTTTCGTACGCCATTTGTGCAACGGTGTACTAGAGATACTCGTTGAACGCCAGGCGAACACATTTGCAAGCTAAAGACAGTCAATTTAAGATTCATAAGGTGCGTAGGGTTTTTCCCATTACAGCTTAATTTTGTCTAGGAGTTGCGCGATGCTGTAATTTGGCGCACTGTTAGTCCTCATTATAATTTATGTGCTAACGAAACAATTTTCTCTTTCTTAAAAAAGTTTTTGTGTGGGTCGACTGAAATGCTCTCATATCACATCAGTTCACCGAGCTTTTCAACTTACAAGTGAAGCGGTGACGCCTGATATGAGGAGAAATAATACTTATTTTGCTTAAAGGACGTGTAACCACTTAAATACCCACCTAAAAAATAATAGTGCTTGCCCATATCGTCGTTGAGCTATTTGGATTCGATTTTGAAAGCACGAAAGTTCGCCATGTCTCCTGCATTATTTTTTAGTTAAAACTTCATTGACTTAATTTCTTCAGCGTGTGTACACCGCCTCTGTCATCTGGAAATTAGGATCTCGATTGATGGCTCAAGGAAGTGGTGTGGATAAGCACGAAATCGTAATAAGACTGGCTTTGTATGAACGTTAAGAATTCAGAGCGTAGATCGCCTCCTCCGTAGTATTTGAATTATGTACATAGCTTTATCAAGTGATAAACCCTTTGACAGTTAGGGATTCGCGGTGAAAATATTTCTGTTGAAAGTCTCCTGCTATAATCCTTCTGCAGAATATTTGGGTAAGCTTCGTCTTATTTACTCTGGCCATGGCAGCGAAAACCTTCGCCAATGATAGAAAAGACGTGTCAGATGTTCACGTGTTTTTGTAAACCCTAGTCGCTATCATATTATATACCAGACTTTTATTTCACCAACGCAGGGTTAGTAATTGAATTCTTTTACAAGCCCGGATGGCTTTGTTTTACTTTGTCTATTATTTTGTGCTATTTAACTCAACTTTCGAGAATATGTTTATTATAATCAAGTATATCCCATAGACAAGTGCGATTATTAAAATCCTAACTCCATTATGGCTTCTGTATAAGTTCTAAGCTAAGATAAAAGCTAAGTATGTTTGCTATTCTTTATCCATTAGCCTCGAAACATGGTCCCAAGATAGTTAAATTTATAGACTAAAAATGCTTGGCCTTTTGAAGTTAATTTCTTTTAAAAGTACCCCGTGGCCGTTTTTCAGGTAGAGGGTGGTCATGAACTTTTTTTACACTATAACACCGCAACCAGCACGCCTGTATCCAATGACTCATTGTGGCATCTTTGAGTGTTTAGTAAATATTGCAAAAAAAAGCAATTTTCATGCATAGTTGGGTTTTGTATGTGTTTCGACTTAGTCCAATGCAAACCGTCGAGTGTCGATATAAGTCTTACATCCTCCATAGTTCAAATGCAATAAACTTTTTTATTGTTTTTCAAATACCCAAACAGTTTGTTGTTATAATTTTTTTAAGACATATGAAGCATTGTTCGGGCCGGGTTGTGTAACCCCATTATTGCCATACGGTGGCGTGTAAAGCGTTATCGTTAGCAGGGAGGCAGCCCGAAACGGTGAGTTAATATTAAATCTTAATTCAGACGACTATGTGTGGTGTGAGCAGAGTTTACTTGACCCTGCATTTGTCTATATTTGGGAAAGCCCATTTTGGCGTCCCTTTTTTTTGTGTACCCAAGGACCTTTAAACCAACTATCCTGTCCCCAAGCTGGAAAATCTAGGGATTAAAGCCTTTCGAGCGATAAGGTATGTCTTTAGCTTGATGTGTAATAATGGTAAGCACTTGTCCTTATCGTATTTTTCTGCTCTTGCAGTGTGTTTACCCAAGAAACTATAGAGAAGAAAGGATATAGTACGTTCATAAACTAAGTAGCATTTTGATAAGCCAAATTTATGTCCCCTCGGAAAACTTGCCAACACCAAAGCGTCAATTGGTATATTATTATAGTTTTGCAGAACTATTACATTATCGCAGACAAATAGCGATTACTTCGGTACTTATAATCGTGAAACCAGCGTGAAGTGACTTTAAAACACTTGGAAACAATGCATAGGTATAAAATGCAGAAAGGCTTACCGCTCTATGAACTCAGCTTTTTTTGGGTGTTGATCCGATGTTCACCCGCAGAATGCTACACTTCTAGAGCGACCCGGCAAACTTATCGCATTAAGGTAGTTTTTTTGCGTACCATACTATTATTACAGTGTTGTATTGATTGATTCAGAACAGAATTGCATTTCAGATGAGTGAATATCACAAGTTCTAAGACAAACCATAGTCACACATATCCGCTTTAAACCTATTCTGGAGTCGAGCTCGGTGGCTTGGTGGTGGCTTGCATTCGCGCGCCTTGCGACCGAAAGAGACACGTAGCTGTACGGGTTCGATCCCCGCCATTGCGCATTAACATTTCTGGGGTCCG